>LOJH01010240.1:28180-41381 GCA_001685095.1 Ellobius talpinus
TTATCCATTCTTTGGCCAAAGGGCATTTAGGTTGTTTCCAGGTTCTGGCTATGAACATAGTTGAGCACATAGTTGTGGTATGATTGAACATCTTTTGGGTATATATCCAGAAGTGGTATTGCTGGGTCATGAGGTAGGTTGTTTCCTTAGAAATCGCTATACTGATATCCAAAGGAGCTGTACCAGTTTGCACTCCCACCAACAATGGAGAAGCGTTCCCTTTACTCCATGTCCTCTCTAGCATAAGCTGTCATCAGTGTTTTTGATCTTGGACATTCTACAGGTGTAAGATGGAACCTCAGAGTTGTTTTGATTTGCCTTTCTCTGATGGCTAAGGATGTTGATCATTTCCTTAAGTGTCTTTCAGCCTTTTTAGATTCATCTGTTGAGAGTTCTCTGTTTTTTATTGGATTATTTGTTCTTTTGATGACCAATTTCTTGTTACAGTGGGCATAATGTTTTCTGTCTATCTTGTCATGGTCTTTATGGCTACAAAAAAAAGTCCAAAGGTATTACACCTCTGTGGGTGGCACAATCAGGTGTCCCAGGTCCTCATAACTCCCATCTTCTGCAAAGTGCAGGAAATAAGATGCAATAATGTGAAGAAAAAGAGACACACCAGACAGTATGAGAGCCCCTGATTGTAGAGGCATGGCTTGTTTCTCCCTTTCCAAATCTTATAGGTGGATCGCTGCAGAGGGGCAGCACAGAGGGAGGCATGGGGCTTGCAAAATTGAAGGCCTTCTGAATACTTCCCATACAGCCCCATGTGCTCCTCTCTGAGAGTCTCTCTGACAGCATAGGAAGTTCAAAAGTGTCCTGTGCCAGAGCTGAAGCCTACATGACTGCAGCCTGAGGGACACTGGTAAAATGCAGGTGTTCAGAAACAGGCTGACCCATTAAAGTCTAGCAGGGAGACACAGCCCTGGCATCATGACATACAGCTGGTCATCAGGTGCCTCACTTCTTAGAATTCCAGGTGTGGTGCAACTTAGATATGTACATGAAACCTACTAGCATGTTTACTTGGCTGGACTAGCAGAATGGAGACATGGGGACCACATTACAACTACATGGGATTCAGGCATTGATAACATTTTGGGGACTAATATTAACATAACACTCCAAATATATCATCTGTGACACACATAACTTGCATGCCTTATACAATACACATGTATACACACATCACTCATGCAAATAATCTGTGTAGACAAAGACAGCGGTGGCCCAGTGAATGTGGGGACTACTTAGTTTTGAATATGAACTGAAGTTTCTGGAAAGGAGTACTACGTACTAATCATAGTAGGAAATTAAGCACTCTTCCTTTCTCTTTGGTCTTCCTCAGAAATGAGAAAGTCACCATGCCTCCAAATGATGATGAAGACCTATTCATTACTGGACACTTCCATCAAACCCTGGCAGAGCTTGATAAAGACCTGGAAGGTAACAGCCACAAGCCTCCTTCTTCACTAGCCTCCCGTATGAACTTCTAGGCAGTCACTTTTTGAATAGTTTCGTGTGACTGCACAAGGAAGAAGTCTCGGGATTGCAGCCTGGTTCGGATGTGTTTTGCCTGTATGTAAGGGCTTAACTCCTCTCTCGGGTGAGGGCTCTTCTTGATGGTTGGCTCTTTGCAGTATTAAGGAAGTGTGTCAGTAGCTTTCAAAATATGTGACTCGCAATAGTGCTTTTGTGTATTCAGTAGTACTCTACATACACTAGAGACAGAAATGTTCACAGTGCCAAAATGATGTAAAGAGACACATGATGGCACAAGGAGAAGCAGCCGTCTTTATTAAAACATCTAACTCTTCTTTACTTGGTAAAATACACAGTCTTCTGTCCATGATAAGCAGCCTTAGCAAGGAGCACCCCGTGGCCCTGCTGTTCCTTTAATATGTTCCTTGGAAAATAACACTATAAGTTAAGGGCTGATGCAGATGACATCAGTAAGTAGTGAGAACTCCTTTAGACAAAGAAAGCTGCACTACTTTAATTGGATTTTCTGTCTCTTCTCATCGGTGTTCGGATGACACAGCTGGGAATCTGAAGCAGCTGTGCAGTCTCCCACACGTTGTGACCACATGACCCACTGCGTCATTTAGTGCTGTGAGGAGTCAGTGTGGTTCTGAAGACATCAAAGCTTACTTATTCTCTCTTGGAGAAAGAAAGCTAGGACAAGTCGTTCTCCATATCTTGCTTCTAGTGGGCACGAGAAATAGGAAGGGCAAAATCCCAGGGCACTTGAGAACATTTTCCAGAGTATCAAATGTAGGAATCTGTTTTATAATTGGATGACTTGGCAAGACATGGTGACTAAATGTCATGGGCCTGCAAATGGCTCTCTAGTGAAAGTTGTGATTCTGGTCTCAGACAGATAGAGATTATAATCAAGATAACATTTAGCAAACATGCTTTTAAAAAGCACAGTAATAATCAAAGTATTGGCTATGCTTGCATTAAGTCACTGGAAATACTACAAGGGGCACCAATTGGTCACTTGCGTTTGTCTTTCTCTGCAGGAATGGAAGACAATTATGAAACAGATACAAGCTCCCTAACCAGCTCTACAAATGGTGTGTCTAACCACAGCCTGCAAGAAGCCACAATCCCTGATAATGGCATGGATGACATTCCTGTTACATTTATTGGGGAAGTTCCCGATGAGCCTATTGACTCAGCACTGTTCTCCAGCAGAAGCAACAATGCTGCTGCCTTTAACATAGGAGACATTGCCAACCAAAGATCTCACCTGTCCCCATTTCAGACGGAGCATAACCAGCCGTACGTAAGGACAAACAGAAAAGAGCCTGACCCCTCCCCTCCTTCCCAAGAGATCAGAAAGAGAAATCAGTCTTCAGCCTTCACCAACACATCCAAAGATGAGAATCCAGTTGAAAAAGACCCCAGAGTTACTTCATATGTTTCAAAGTTTTGTATAGATGGTCTAAAAGCGAAGGATAAAGGCAAGGTGAATGGTTCTACTCAGAGTGAGAAGACACAAGCAGGTCACAGGGTAAATTCACTACCAGTCAATCAAAAAGATGGTGATGAAAGCTCCACCTCAGCCCTACCACCGTGGTCTCATCACGGTCAGGCCTCAGGGGGAAGCTATGGACTCAGGCATGGCCTGACTACATACAAAATTGTTCCTCCCAAATCAGAGATGAGGTGTTATGACAGGGATGTGTCCCTCTCCACTGGTGCCATTAAGATCGACGAACTAGGGAATCTTGTGAGTCCTCACATGAATGGGAGCAGGACCATATCCCACTCATCTGCCGTTGTCGAAACAGATGCACAGCCTATTGGAAAAGTCAAAGAGTTCTGGAGGCGCAACTCAGTGGAAAAATGCCTGAATGGGCCGGCAGAGTGTACAGTCAAAAGGCCCCCCTCCATCACCACCACTGCCACACCAGTGAAACCGCAGCAGGATAACGTACTGAAGGCAGCCTTCACGCTGCCCACTCCCCAGCAGCAGCCTGCCCCAGAGGAACATGGAGCACACCTGGAGGAAGAGAGCAGCCGGACACGCCCAGCAGGCTCTTGTCATGTGAAAGTGCCAGCAGCTCACCCCACAGAAGTTACATTCCTCAAGCCTCAGAGAAGAACATCCAGCCAGTACGTGGCCTCTGCTATTGCCAAGAAGATGGGGCCTCCAAAAGTCCATGTTGATGTGGTGAGACCACATAAGAAGACTGCTGAAAAGGGTCACAAAGAACCAAAGCCAGTTAGACCACCTCCCACGGGGAAAGACAGTGATGCTCCCAACCTGTGCTCAGAGGCGCAACAGCTTGAGCATGGTTCAGACCAGGGCTCTGTCTGCCTTTCCAGCAACGCTGGTGTGCAGATGCCAGCAGGAGACCATCCCAGGGTAGAGGTCAGCGGCTCATATGGAAAGTCATCAACTCAAGACTGTCCGGCTGCTGTCTACAGAAACTCCAATTTCCTCCCAGTCAGATCTTCCCAGAGGGATCGTGTTTCTGTGGGACCAAGCTGTGGTTTCAATGGAAAGCAAACTACAAGTAACCAAAAGATGAGCTTACCATCTAACCCCACACAGGCACCAGAAAGGACGCACCCGCCCCCTCTGCTCTTGGCAGAAGCCCGTAACTCTGGGAGGATACTGATGAATGGTTCTGCACGGGCCTCAGGAAATTGTGAGCCTCCTCATGGTCCAAAAGAGTCTAGCCCTACCAGCTACATCATCTTGCAGACAGAGGAAAAGCCTAGTCCATTAACTACAGATGTTCAAGACACAGAGGATGCTCCATCATCCAGCATTTTTGGGCCAAAGAAAAAATTCAAGCCTGTGGTTCAAAGGCCAGTTCCAAAAGACACATCTCTGCATAGTGCCCTAATGGAAGCTATCCACTCATCAGGAGGGAGGGACAAGCTCCGCAAGGTGAATGTGGTGGACATCAGGGGTTGGGTGCAGGGAGCTCCCTTGCAGGGCTTTCATCCCTGTCGTAGATCTTGAGAATGGGATGGGAGGGAAGACTGCAAAGCCAGAGCTGCAAGTTTGTGGGTTTCATTTTAACTGCATTCTGTCTTTTTCTTTTAAGGCATTTAAATAAAGGCACTAGAGAGGCTGATGAGCTTTAGCTTGTCAGAGCCCAGAAGCGTAACAGAAAAGATGTCAATCAATAAATCTTTATGCACTGGGACAGAGTAGCAATGAGGTCAGGGTGTAGGACTGTCTATACTCTGGTCCAGAAGCACTCTGTCTGCTTTGTGTTATCATAATAAAATATCTAAAAACCTTAGAAAAAGAAAAGATTTATCTTGGCTCTAGGTTTGGAGGATTTAGTTCATGATCAGTTAGCTTATTGCTTTTGAGCGTATGGCAAAGCAGCGTAGTATAGTGAGAACACATGGCAGGTCAAATACTCAACTCATAACCAGGGAGGTGAAAGAGACAAGTGTCCCACCATCCCCTTAAAGGATCTCCTTCCAGTGGCCTTGGGCCTCCCACCAGGTACCACCTCCTAAAGTCTCCCCCAGCTCCTAATGGTGACAGGCTGAGGACTATGCCTTCGTGAGCTTCTGGAGAGCATCTTGACATTCTGAGATAGTAAGACTCAGGCACAGCCACTGCTTTCTGTACAGCCATTTATTGATACACACAGCTACACATTCTGAGAACTGCATGGCATTTTGGTTTCATTGTTGTGTGAACATCATGAAGTGTCACACAAGCCTATATGGCAGCAGGCCGGCACTCAGCAGGAACTTCTTGTTACGTCAAATGACATCAAGAGGAGATGAAAAGGATGCTGCTGGTATACCAGGCCTCATCATTTTTGAGGAAGATAAAGGAATAAAACCATTTGCTAAAGGTAGTTTTCCATGTCAGCATAAGCATAGGACCTAGAGTATAGTTAGTGCATTATACAGTAACATAGTCACCTGTGTCATAACTCAGAATCACAACTGCATGTAACTGTGTGTCATACCCCTGTATGTCTACCAGTACAGAGCATAGGCTTGTCTACACCAGCATCACCCCAAATACCTGCAAAATTCATTGCAGTAGGACAGTAGTATAGTTCCATTGTCACCGGGAGACAAGAATAGTTCATGTCTTTTCAGACTTGTGAGTCTACTTCCATCAGTATGGTTATTGTTGACTGAAACATTATGTGAAGGCAAGGCATTGTCATTCTACAGTTAAAAAAAGCAGGAATATTGTGAACTTTCTCCACTATCATTTAATACATCAAAATATTATTACTAACCTAGTGCTAATAATGAAGAGTTATTTCCTCTATTTTTCAGTGGAAACAAGGTAGGATGAGTGTAAGTGGTCTGGCCCAGTGTCACCCACTAACATTCTCATCCAGGTTTACAGGATTTCGGTAGATTTACAACATCAGCTAGGGAAAGCTGGGAGAATAGCAGGAAGAGTTTCATAGTAAAAGACAACATTGGCTACAACCCCAAACCTATAGCTTTTGATTCTCAGATAGCTGCCCCCCAGCTTACTACAGGATTACATCACAGTAGCCATAGAAAGTTGAAGATATCCTAAGTTGAAAAAGCCTTAATGTACTGAGCTCAGCTGGCCTTAGTCCTACCTCCCTGCATGTGCCCAGAACATTTATATCAACCTACGTTTGTGCAAACCCTGCTCTACAAATGTGTTGAATGACTCAGTAAAGTTTTTTAATACTATGCTGAAACTAGAAAAGAAAACCATTGTGTGCATGTGCTTTGATACTGTGGCTGAGCAAAAGGCTCTTCTGGAACCTTCTAAATTGACCTTTAAAGAGACAGATTGAGTGGAGTTGATGCTGTAGGCCTCGGCTGATATGGATTTAGCCTTTCCTTATTGTCTGAATGAAATATGTTGACTTCGTTAATATCCTAGACTGCAGAACACACCTCAGAAGAAAGGCCAAAGAAACCGTCCTACATGGAGACAGAGAGCGAGCGATCTGCCCTTCTGGCAGCCATCCGGGGCCACAATGGAACTCTCAGCCTGAGGAAGGTGAGGAAAAGCACCTCCCATATATAACAGGTTTAGAATCCTGCCTACCCGTCTCCCCAGCAATATAGGCCAATACCACCAAGTTTCCATTACTCTGACTAGACGGCAGGCACCATCAGAGCTGCAAACGCTACTCACTTGGCACATTGGCACCCAAATCCACAGAATGAGGCAGCTCTGTGAAGCCAGCCCTGAACATGTACTATAGGCAGAATATTAATTGAGCAAGATAGTGTACCTGTGGCTGTCACACATGGGATTTAAGGAATTGATGTGACTTGCACATTTCCTCCATGGTTTTAGTGGGTGTCACCCCCCAACCCCAGTTAGTCAAGTTTGTGTATCTGGCTTCTGTTTCTTCCCTCACGTGTGAAGAGAAGTTAGAGGTACTCTTGCCGTACTTGGTGCCTCTGAGCCATGCTTTGGAAGAGCGCAGGGATATGTGTGAGTCATCAGCAGACAGATGTCTGTTTCCTGTAGTTTATCATTAAGGAGCTGTTTGCGGGTCACTGCGACATGGGTAGCCGTGTGCTATGTTCTTGGAAAGGACCTCTACACAGATTGTAACTCTCTGAGTCTGGCAGGCTGCTGTAACAAAGCTGGGTGGCTTAGAAACAACAGGTTTATTTCCCACAGCTCTGGAGGGTAGAAGTCAAAGATCATAGCAGCCACAGAACTGGTGATTCATAGGGTTGTCTGAACAATTGTGGCTCAATGTACCTTCACACCAAGGCTTCACGTGACAGAAGGTTCAAGGAACTCTCTGGGGTATCTTTTATAGGGTACTGATTCTGTTCATGGGAGTTCCACATTTATGATCTCATCACCCCCCCCAAAGTATCACCCAGTGTCGTCACCATGGGTTGTCACAGATGAGACGGGGTGCAGGAGTACTCACTCTAGTAACCACTTAACTGTCTCCTTAGGTGTCATCCCTTGCCTCCGAGGAGCTCCAGAGCTTCCGAGATGCTGCACTCTTGGCCCCAGGTCTAGACAAAGCTCAACAAGAAGACCATGGTCCTCTACCTCCACCTGTCCTGCCCCCATCACCCTCTCCAGCCTCCCAGACTCCCTCAGCCTCCATAACGGTTTCTAGGTTCAGCACCGGCACCCTCAGCAACACAGTGGATGCCAGGCAAGCCTTGATGGACGCCATCCGCTCGGGCACAGGAGCTGCAAGACTGAGAAAGGTGAGCATTGGTGTGGGTAACAGAAATAGAAACAAAGATGATTGTGCAGCCCAGCTTCTGGAGGGCACCATGGAAGTTGGGCAAAAAAGAACTGACTGAGGGGAAAGTCAGCTCTACGTACTAACTGCTGCCCATGTGACAACGTTTAGGCTAAACCCACTTCTGTACCCCCTCCTAACCCAAAATCAGCGCTGGAGGAAAGGACACTGAGGATGTACAGTGTGCTTCCTGGAGCTTCTACTAGGAAAGCAGCACCCTAGGCTGCAATGGCATTACCTAGCCTCCCTTACCCACCTTCGTCTGCCTCTTTCTGCCAGCATAATGCATAGCTCTTAGGGAATTCAAAGTCTCCCAGAAGAGCAGACACTTACCCTCGGGTCTCTTTTTGTGCGGTCTAATGCAGGCCTGCAAAATTCCCACCTAGACACTGCAGAAAACTATGGGCCCTGAAGCAGGAATAGTTCCACCTGGCTTCCAGGCTCTGTTTCAGCTCAGGACTATGCCGTGAAATCACTGACTTCTGTGGTTGTGCAGGCCTCTTGGGTATGGGAAGTTATGCTAATAACAAGAGAGCTAGGGAATTTTAGATTTTTCTAAGAGATCATTTCTGCATCCTGAAGTGTGCTGTCCCTGAAGAGGTCGGTAGAAAGTTAATCTTCACTTCACATGTGGAATGTGCAAGGCTAGAGAACCGGAGTCCTTTGGCTTAGTCACACATGGACTGGACTTAGCATAAAAGGTACTTGTTGCCCAGGCTGTATCCTCTAAGGAAAGCAGATTACCCATGAAGCTGAGGCTGGGGTACTTTCATATAAGGCTGCTATTGTCATGTATCAGACAGACAGATCTCCTTAGAGGAGAGGAACAGTCCCTAGGACATGTGGCTGAGAAAAATCTGTCCTTCCCTCGGCACAGCTGCATCGATACTCACAGCCCACCAGCTCTTTTGCTTTTCCAGAGTCTCATGGGTACCCCTGAGTTGCACTTTTCCAAGCTCCCTCAGAATCTCTTAGGCTCAGTTCCCTGGCGAGCCCCCACCTCCCTGGGCTTGTCTCGTTTTGAGGACAGCCATGGAGATGCAGGTGTGACCTTTCCTATCAAGGATGTAATCCATCTTTACTGGAGGCAGATCCCACTTCAGTCTTCTGTCCAGCAGCACTGGAGAGTGACACGCATCAAGCAGGCTCCTCAGGAAGGGGAATGGGGGCTTTATTCAGGGCCATTTGAGTTTCCCATGTCTATGGGATTGGTGTTATTTCTGAACTTGTATCGTGAATGGCTGAGATGGAATCCTGGGAGTCGGAGGAAGATAAGGGTAAGTTCAGCTCTGAGGCCCTCTGGACCCCTGACAGCTGTTTTCTCAGAGCCTGCATTCCCGAGCTGGTAGTTCTGGACCTCTTTGGGGAAGTCCTAAGTAGTTTAGTGAGAACCTTCACCAGTCTTTGTTTCTGAGCTCCTAAAATCATGTTTTTTGACAGAAGGTCTATCGGCAACATCTTACTCCTGAATGCGACTTCTCAGTAGTTAGAACCCATATGTCAACTGAGTTAAACTGTCTACAAGGGATTTTGCTCTAAGGTTTAGGGTAGTTATGTGTCTTATTCACTGCTCTAATAATATTCTAAAAAACACTGAGTATAACCCACCTGAGGCTTCCCTTCCTGCCCTATCAGTGAGCTTGACATGGCTTGAAACTATTAAGTAGAAATTTCCAGGAATAACAATTGATGAATTATAGCTAACTTTCCTTATAGCAAATGGGTACTAGAATTATAGTTGTTAATGTCTCCCGGTGCTAATGTGTGATACAAACGTCTCATACTCAGAGATGTGTGGGTCTAGTTGGAAGCATAGTACACAGACTCTGGTACACGCTACAGCTGTAAGCACCCAGGAGGGAAGCTATGGAGAGGGAACTGCTGACGTGAAGGCTGTGGGCACACACCTGTTCTCAGTATTTCATGCGTTTCACTGGCTGATAGTTCAAGCTTTTCAAAATAGCTGCTACTTTCTCCTGCGGTCATGAAAAGGACACTTGGTCAAGAGGAGCTAAAAGCCAAGGCTGTACAGCTAACAAATGGTAGTCTACAATTTTAAAACTCAGGCTTGCTTTCTCTGAGACCGATTTTCTCTGCTTTGCAGAAAGGTAAAAAGAAGTAAGGCTAAAACAGAACGAAAGAAGAGACTAAGTGATTAGGGAAGTTAGGGTAGACGTGAAGGACACACAATGAAGAGATCTGCACTAACATGGCCAGCTGGAGGTTTGGAGGTGAGGAGGAAGTTGACCAGTATGCACCCCAGGCATGCCTTCAGGAAAGGTCAGTACAGCTAAAATGTTCTAGCCAGGGCAAGAGCCACAGCTGTCAGTTCTCACATGATCTCAGCTTTCAGTCAGCTGCTTAAATGGAATTCATAAGACCAAGTTTTGATTATTTCTTGGATTGACTTAGCTCTTGGGTTCCCCTTATTCACTCTGGAAAGTGTGGGTCTGTAAATGTTTAAGGATTTGTATGGCCTGTTTGTTTACAAGGTGCTTTGGGGCTCTTAGTGAATTCAGAGTTTCCCAGCAGAGCAGACACTTTTTTCTACCCCCGTGTCTCTTTTTTGTGCAGTCTAACGCAGGCCTGCATATCTATTTCCCACCTAGACACTGTAGAAAACACTGGCCCCCGACGCAGGAACAGTTCCACCTGGCTTCCAAGCTCTGTTTGAGCTCAGAACTATCCTGTGAAATCACTGACTTCTGTGGTTGCCCAGGCCTCTTGGATATGGAAAGTTCTTCATCTGACTCCCTTGATTCCATCTGAGCCATTCGTGATACAAGTTCAGAAGTGTACCAGTTCCATAAACATGGGAAACCCAACAGGCCCTCAACCTGGGTGAACTCACTTGAAGCTGGGTCTTGGGTGATGTGGGGCAAGATAACAGTGAACAGGTTCTTGTCACTCTGTCTGTCACTACTGTGCCCAGATGACCTCTGCCACCCCCTGCAGTATGTGACTTAGGAAGCCAGGGTGGGATGGCATACCCTTCTGAGCGGCCCCCAGGAGCCCCTCTGGTGGGGAGGGAGTGCAGGTGCTCATGGGCTACACTGCCCTCTCCTGGGCAGGCGCTGGGTCCTTAGGGGCACTGGTTTGCCTTCCCCCTGCAACTTTCTGTAGAGCTGGGCATCAGGGGAAATGCTCACAGTTCGGGTAATGGGCTCAGAAAGCTGATAGGTGCTGCTTTCCTGCTGTGTGGACCACGGGCTATGATGGCTCTGGAGTGTCAAAACACATGGGCTTTCTCTCTTACTGTTTCTTTCACTTTCTTCCCCTCTTTGATACAACTGACCTTGAGGAAAATCCCAAATGACTGTGACTTTTGCAGCCTGGACTGAGCTCTCTACAGTTAGGCATCTGTGTGGCTCTTCACACGTGGGTGATCCGCGTAAGTTCCTGATCAGATGGGTCCTTGAATCTGGCTCTCCTGGATCTTGTATCCACATTGCAGGATGCTTTCTGCCACTGAGAAAGCCCTTTCTCAGCTCAGATCCTGGGGCGGGAGGCTTCCCCAAGGTTTAGAACTTTAAGAACAAAGAAACCAACCATGGCAGGCAAAAATGGGATGGTTGTTCACCCTATTGTGATTCAGGGCTCCTTGGGAAGATGCTGCCCATGATCCAAAAAGGTCAGTTTGATGGAAAAAGAATAAATATCTTAAAGATGACATCATTGTTTATCAAAGCGTTCACAGTTGCCTGCACAGTGGGAGTGGCCCAGGTCTCTGGCTATTGACAGCTGCCAATACAGCTCCCAGCTGCCTGATTTGCTTCTGGTTCCATGTGAGGACACATGCAGCTCTGTTGTAACCACTCAGGTTTCTTCCTAGGATACCCCCCTCTTCCCAAAGATAGGTTTCAGAGCACAACCCCATCCCCATGGTAGCTTCCTCCTTCTCTTTTCAGTCCTTCATTCACAGTGAAGGTAAAACAGCCTTCTGCATCCATCTGCTTTGGCAGATCTGTGCTAAAGGAATTGTGTCTTGGGGCCTGGAGTGCACACCATTTCCTCTTATCTCTGTGTATATGTAAACATGCACATGGTAGTGTTTCATCCTGTAAGCCTTCAGCAGCACCTTCCAGGATGCTGGCACGGGGACAGCTGAATGAAGCCTCGTTGTACCTACAAAGAGCACTGTGTCACAGAGACACAAAATGAGAGAAATAACCTTTCAGACTCACTGAAAAACTTGGTTAGAATCCCCACCTCACTGCACAGAGAGGACATGACCAGCTCCTGCTCTGTTCCTCTGGGAGGAAAGGCTGTGACTTCCATTTGATAAATAGGCAAGTGGGGTGCTGATATCCTGCGACTTTTCCTGGCAAAGCATTCCTAGGTCAGCACCTTTGCAATGCCCAGACATCTTATCAGCTCCTGGCCGCCTTGGCAAAGGCCCACGAGCCACGCTGAGCTCACACAGCACAGGTGCCCTCTTTCCCACTAGAGGAATCACAGATGTAGACACATGCATGTCATGCCTTTCGACCTCAACAGGAAGCGCCAAGAACTGATTAGACATATGACGTGATCAGGAGGTCCCAAGCTAGGGAGGAGAAAAACAAACCTCTTCCTTTGCATCTGAAGGGAACACTATGTTCCAGGGACTAGGGAAAAGAAACCTGTGTCAGCACAGACCTGACTCCTAAGTACAGTTGCTTCAAACACTGGGCCCAAGTTGTTCACGTGTAAGCCTAGCTATGTGTAGTTCGATTGGAATGGCCTCAAGGCAGGCAGTCAAGATGTTCCTGTGACAGCTCCCCCACGCTACCTGTTGTCTCTGAAAGTGGAGCTGGAGTAAAGCCTGTCAGGCAACTACCAGGTGTGCTCATCCTTCCTGTTTTCGCATGCACTCTAAACTCTCCCAAAGGCTCCTTCAGTCCCCAGGCTGGCTGCTTTCCCACCTTGTCACTGTGTCGTTTTCCCTTTACAATGCAGGGCACAGCTCCGAGTTCCCGAGAGCTAGTGTGAATCCTGTTGGATGCGGGCCTCTGCTTGCACAGCATGGCCTTACACAACCAGGCTCACCCATCGTTGTATCTGCAGCCCCATCCACAGCTGCTGGCATAGAGCGGGCACTGGGTCACGAGCAGAAAGGGGAACTAGGAGACTGTGCCTCATTCACGATGTTCTGCAAGTCTCAGCCCTCCTGTTGCATCCTGTTGTCCATACACCCATGAGAATCAGTAGAAAATCTTGCCAGATATCCGATTCAAATTAGAAGTTCACACCTTCCTTTCCTTTGGGGAAATGAAATGACCTTTGGACATCTCTAGTCTTCCTTCCTGGCCTGTTTGCACCCTCAGCGCCAGTCAGCGCTGTCTCCCCTAGACTCCTCAGTGCCTAGAGTCTGTCCACCCAACCTGGCACTTAATTAGAGAATTTCCTACACTCTTGGCGATTTCGTTTTACAAAACACACACACAGACACACAGACACACAGACACACCAACCCCCCCTTTCTACACACACACACACAC
>LOJH01010241.1:0-11095 GCA_001685095.1 Ellobius talpinus
ATTAATTAACCAATGAAAGCAACAGATAGATAGAAGACACTCCTACATCAACAAGTGATGTGTTCTGCTACAGAAAAACCAATCACTAATGGTTGAGGGGCTTCTGCCTAGATAATGTTTGCACTGTGTACAATACTACCCAAACCACACTGTGTGCGGATCTTTAGCAAGCCCCAGTGTGTGTGAGTGTGTGTGTGTGTGTGTGTGTGTGTATGCCCAGCTAGCTTCAAACTCACAGAAACCCACTAATTTCTGCTTTCAGAGTACTGGGATTAAAGGTATATACCACTATGACCCCTCCCCTTACAAACAGGGTCTGACTATATATCTGCAAATGTAGACCAGGCTGGCCCTAAACTAGCAGAGATCTGCCTGTCTCAGTTTCCAGAGTGTCACCATACCCAGACTTGTCCTTGCATTTTGGGGCAAGGTCTCATTAAGCTGTCTAGGCTGACCCTCAAATCTCCCATCTTCCTTCCTCTGTTTCCCTGAGAGTGCTGGTTTTAGAGACATGTTCCACCATGAGAGGCGAGAGAAGTCTGCCTTTGGCCCAGCCCCTAGCGGATTCGTCCAACTACTCAGAAGCTCCACCATATCTGCTTTAAGGCTGCCGCCGCTCTGGCACCCTAGGATCTTTGTTAGCCTTTGTTTTCTGAACCAGTGTGGGACACTGCAGGTTACCAAATAGTCAAATTCCTATCCAGGCTGATTTGGAATAATGCAGCACAATTCATTTAACAGCAGAAAACTAGAGCTCATGAAGGTCCTCAGAAGGCTTAGCATTTGTCTCCTGGACAGCCTTCTCATCCCAGCAAACAGGCACCAGCAGGTGGCAGCAATGAACCAAATGAGTCCTGGGTTCCCCAGGCGGCTTGCCTGCCTCCCACACCTTCTATAGTTGGCTTTGCTAAAGGAATTGAGTGTGCATGAGTAAGCATAAAGGCTTGGGCATGCAGGTGATGTGCACATCTGCCATCTGCTGTTTCAAATTACACTTGAAAAAATGGGGCACTGTTCATAAACTACTTTCTAATTAAACTGGATTCATAAATGAAAAATGAAGGGTTAGGCACAAATGAACGGAGTTTAGGTGCCAAGAATGACATCTTTGTAGGATTCCAGAGAATGGTTTATTGTAAGGCTGCTAAGATGCTGCTGTTGCACAATGGCACAGTTGGAGATGCAGCACAGTGGGGGTCACACACAAACAGCAAGCACCAGGAGTGTTTCAGCAGCGCAGAGGAAAGCAGCTCTTGACTTCAGGTTGTGCACCTACCTATAACCTAGGCCAAGAAAACCCAGGAAAGGGTTCAGCATGGAACGGTAAGAATGTCTTCACAGGGATGGAGAGCTGGCTCAGCCGTGAGAGGCTCACAACTAAAATGACAAAGTCTTCACTCTACAAACCGGTTGTTCCCATGCTGTCCCCCTTCATTTGGCAATGCAGTCGTACATGAACTTGTGACAATAAGGGGATGAGACAGCACTGCCTACTGACCTGGTCAGCAACAAACCAGAATCAGAACCATGACACTGAACCAGACTACAACTCTGCAGGGTGGTGCTTTCAGATCTCCTTCGTCTTTAGGATGTTTCAAATCACAAGACACTTTACTCCAACTAAACGAAAGGGCTTGGCAAGGAAGTAGGCAAGCGTTTGGTGAGGAAGTAGTAGTGACAGGGAAAAGCATGTTCAGGAAAATCCCAAAGGGAGATGTGGCTAGAGATTCTAGCTAGTTATTATTGCTGTGATGAAACATGACCAAAGCAACTTGGGGAGGAAAGGGTTTATGTGACTTACCCTTCCACATCTTAGTCCATCACCGAAGGAAGTAAGGACAGAAATTCAGAAGGGGCAGGAACCCGCAGGCAGGAGCCAATGCAGAGGCCATCGAGGGTTACTGCTTACTGGCTTGCTCCTTCTAGCTTGCTCAGCCTGCTCTCTTACAAAGCCCAGGACCAACCAGTCCAGGGATGGTAATACCCACAATGGGCTGGGCCTTCCTACATTTGCTGTGGATCAATCTTTGCACACTGTAAATATATATCGCTCTCATTGTTAATAAAAGCTGATTGGCCAATGTCTAGGCAGGATTTTTGGGGTAGAGAGAATGCTGGGATGAAGAAGGGCGGAGTCAGAGGAGTTGGGAGCCCAACAGAGGAAGTAGGACATATGGAAAATGAGATAACTAACCATGAGCCAAACAAACATTTAGAACTTAAGATAAAAAATATGGTTAAAGTTGTAAGAGCCAGTTAGAACAAGTTTAAACTATAGGCTGAGCATTTAGAATTAAGTCTCTCTGTGTTTATTGGGGAGCCAGAGGCCATGACAAAAAACTCCACCTAAACACATCAAGCACTAATTAAGAAAATGCCCTACAGCCGGATCTTGCGGAGACTTTCTTAATTGAGGGTCCCTCCTTTCAGAAGACTCCAGCTTCTGCCAAGTTGATATAAAACTAGGCAGCACCACAGGCAACAGTGAGGTGTTTCAAAGATGTCTCCTGGCCTGCAAGTCTCTTCTCAAATTCCTTCAGGGGCACCCACTCTGGCTAGCCTTCCTGCCCACTTGCCATTCTCTGGCTACATGCTTCTGAGTTCTCCATGCTAGGTACCTGCTCCTTGGAGTATTTACCCCATCCCTCATCTCAACCTTTCATCCTTTACACTTAGGCTTCAATGTCACTTCCGCAGAGCAATTTTTTTCAGCAGTCACCTCAACCCACAGAACTGCATTCCACACTGCCCATCCTTCCATGACAGGCCGTCCTTCTTTAAAATTTCTCTAATAACGCAGTTTTGAGTCTCTGTGCTTAGACTGACACCAGGGCTGTATTCTCTACACGCTTCCCTTGTCTTTAACCATGTGCCAGGCCTCCATGTACATATACATCACCGGTGTGGTGCACTACTCGAGTCAGTAGGCGGTGACCAGCTGGAGAGCAAACCTGAGTGAGCTGCACTACCTGAAGTTGAGTGACATTCGTTAAGAAAAGCCATGCTGTAGTTGTGTGCAGGAAAGCACAGCAGACTACATAATATTGCTGGTGAGAAAGTGAACCGAGAGAGGTAATGTTAAAAGTTTTACACGATTGGAAATTATTAAAATCATGCCCTTTGTTATCCATTCCAGCATTTACTCCGCCACTGAAGTGGGACAGAACCTTAGTCTTCCTTGCAGACTGGGTCAGGTGGAGACACGGCAATACAGGCAAGCACAGTGAGAGAGCACTAGGAAGGGCCGGCTGCTGCCCTGCCTGTGTAGCTGTTAAGATCTTTGAGGATGGGGACTGGATCATTTTAACTGACAGTAATTCTGTTGCAGAAAGAAGTACACACTTAAAACCTGAGTGACTTTCCAATTTCCTTTCCTCACCTCAACGCCTCCATTTCCAAAAGGACGCCAGAAACAGGTAGAGCCTCGTGTGTGTCACATGGGAGCAGGCTGTTTCTCATTAGCGTGCGGGCCATGATGCAGCATGTCATTCAGACATGGTTCAGCCTCAGTGCTTATCAAAGGCATGTATGGGAGGGAAGCGACAGCGAATGAAGTAGAGCAAAAGAGGACCAAGTGCCATAGCTTCTGTGAAGGAGGCAGCAAAGTACACCTGACCACAGGAGCTAGAGGGTCAGGACAACGGGCTTTCTATTTGTGGTGACTAACAAGTCAGAATCGGCCAGTGGACTTCCAGACTTCCCTCAAACCTAGGACGAGGTGCAAGCAACTCATGGCTTCCTCTGTTTCCTGCCACCCTACTCTACCCAGGTCTTTCCTTCTCCAGCTCTGCCAACCTCAGAGGCCTGATCTGCATTTCATTTCATCAGACATTTCAGTGATATGAATTATTTACATAAAAATAAATCAGCTGACGTGATTAAGAACAGCTCTGACAGGGAGAAGATTACAGCTACTAATGCTTTCCATAAGTAAATCATAGACCCTGTGTGACATCTAGTCACAAAGCTGGCCCCACAAGTTTAGATCAAGTGCCCAGTATGCAGATCTGTGTGCCGCAGGTGGCATATGTGAACTGTGTGTCTTATAAGAGGATGCCACAGGAGGAAGGGTGTCATAAACAGAATTTTTGGTGTGAGTAAGTGATGCTTTCAGAGATGTCAACAGAACAAAGGACTTACTGATGAGGCTGTTAGTGACTCCGAGGCACAGAACTGCTCATTAAGAAGCAAACTACACATTAGGAGTAAACAGTGAAGAAGGCAGCAGATGCTCCCGCTACTTCAGACAGAATAAACTGTGAGCAGGAGAGGGAAGGTGCTGCTGGGGCTCCTCTGGAGCATGGGCCTGCGTTTTTCTCCTTTCTCCTCACCAGCCGCCCTGCCACATCCTGTGTGTTCTCTAGGTTCCCACTGGTTGTATTTCCCTCTTTTTCTCTTGAGCAGCTTACAGATGGGTAATAAAATGGCCAAAGGATAAAACCCTGCTTTATTTTACTTTATATTTAATTCAAACCTTGAAAAACCAGCTAACAATTGCATTAATATTTGTGTGCTAAAAAAGCCTTATTTGTCTGGCAGTGGCAAATGCCTTATAGGTCTGAAGAGTTCAGATAGTTTACTTTTCTTTTTAATTTTTAAAACAACGAATGTCTCAGTATGTAGCTCTGGCTGTTTCATGCTGGCCTCAAACTCACTGCCTGCCCTGCCTCCTGAATGCCTGTCTCCCGAGTGCTAGGATTAAAGGTGTGCGCCACCACTGAAACAATAAGTGAGTATGAATTCTTACTCAGGATAATCTGTCAAGACCTGTAGAAGTCTAGGATTTGGGGTGGGTGACTGCTAATGGATATGGGATTTCTTTGGGGTGCACATTCTAAAGCTGATTGTAGTGATTATTTTGTGACTTTCAATATACTAAAATGCACGGATCTGTGCAGTTCAATATAGTTTATTCTGCAAACAAAGGATTTTCAATAGGGAAGAATGATTTAAAAATGAAACTGTATGTGATGGCAAATAGCTATACTCTCAGCACTTAGCAGGCTTGAGTCGGCAGGAGGAAGCACTCTATGAGACCAGTTAGACTACCCACTGAGTTCGAGGCTGGCCTAGGCTACATGTTGAAAACAATTTTTTTTTCAGCCATACAGTTAAAGTAACATACCTATTAGTGTCTGGCTTGGCATGTTATTCATAACTGAGATTACTGAGAGTTCCATTCTGGAAATAAGGGTGGACTGTCTGACGCAGAAATAGACTTGCCCAGGCAGCTACAGTGAGAACGGGAGGTGCCAGGCAAAGAAGTTCCAGCTGTTCTTTCTTTTTGTTGCTAATGCTTGATGAGAGAGTCCAACATAGACAAGATCTTTTCTTGAAGATCTGTTTCCATATGGATGGTAAGCCTGAAAACATACCCCTCTAGCTTGTTGAGAAATAAACAAAAACAGCAGAGGGCAGTTAACAACCTCTCATTTTCACTTTACCTCTCTGTAAAACTGAATGGAGAAGCTGGAGAGACAGCTCGGCAGGAAGAACACCGCATGCTTTTCCAGAGGCTACAAGTTCAGTTTCCAGCATCTACACTAGGCAGCTTACAACTCATCTGTCACTCTAGGTTAAAGGAATTGGATACCTCTTCTGGTCTCTAAGGGTATGGGCACACACAAGGCATATACTCACCCAACTCATGGCATTTCTTTTATATTAAAGACAAATTTTCTGGGTTACCATTCACAGGAACATTCCATTTTCACTTTGTACATAAATAAACAATACACAACTTTGATCCCTGGACCTCGTGCAGCACCTTCTGTATAAGCTTAAGTTATTTGGACATGTTACCAAGTTCATCTTAAAAATGACCTCATAAATGAGGTAGGAAAACCAAAACCAAAACAAACACACAGAAAACCAGAAATGATGAGAAGCTGGACCTGCTGGTACAAGCCTGTAAACTCTGACCTCAGGAAGAACAGACAAGAGGATATCAAGGTCAAGGGTGGCAGAATTACAGCTTCAGGTCAAAGCCAGTCTGGGAAACCACAGGTGACCCTACCTCCAAACAAAAAATCAAAACAGGGCCAGGACAGAGCTGAGGGGCCCAACCCCCAGAATCAGGAGTTCGAGGTCAGTTCTGCCCCATCCAGTTCTTGACCAACCTGGGCTGTGGGATCCTGCCTAAACAACATTCAGATGTTCGCCTCTTAAGTCTCCTATCCACCCTGGCAACTCTAGCTGCTTTCATTCTTTACAGTGCGCTTCTCTTCCTTAATAAAATGTCTATCTTTCTACCCAACAATACTGATGATGATAAAATAAAAAATAAGACTCAAACCTCTAATTAATAGAAACATTAAAATTTTGTAAATGTATTTCAATTTTACCTACTTGTACTTGGCAGTTATTTATCTTAGTGCAACATTTCCTATTTTAGACCTTGATTAAGACTCCACTTTATGCATCAGAAGTAATTATGCTCAAAAAAGGACTGTCATTAATTAATATACTCTCTTGGAAAATTTAATATCATTGATACCAAATTCAAGAACTGAAGGAATGTGAACTGAAAACTATTGAAAACAGAGACAGAGGAATAGAGGGGAAAAAGGGAAGCTTCAGAATACAGCAGCATAACAAACAGCAATGATCTGACTGTACAAACTGGGATGAGCTTCAAATATTACAGGTACCCACTTTCACCCTGGGATTAGGAACTGATAAGCAAATATCAAGCTTGTGTTCTACTTTCTGCACTCCTGACCACAGTCAATGATACCACATGAAAAGTGAAAGAACCTTCCTGTGAGGAAAACACATTCCCGCATCATTAAAAAGGCTGGTCCACAGATCTATGTTCCAGATTAAATCTCAGAGGACACAATAATGACATCCTCAGCTGAAGTCAGGACAACTGTGTCCAATCCCCAGCCACACCCTGGACCTATCAGAAAATCAGTCTTGGGTCTGGAGAGATGGCTCAGCGGTTAAAATCTGGGTTCAGTAAGACCAATGCACGTAAAATAAGAATCTTTAAAAAAAGAGAAGTAAGTAGTCTCTATGCTACCTTTTAAGGACCCAAGTAGGAGGCCCACAGGCCAGGATTTGTAGCCCACAGCATGAAGAAGAAATAGGAATTTCTCTCTGGTGTCAGCGTTACTTACAAAAGGCTTGGGAAAGTATGGAAATCAAGTTCCATTCTGGAACTGCAGGGATGGCTGAGTCGGTAAAGCATTTTCTAAACTAGCATGATGTCCTAGGTGTGATTCCCTAGAAGCCTTGTGAAAAAGCTGGCATGGAAGGGTGTGCTTGTAATCACAGCACTGAGGAGGCGGAGACAGGCAGATCCCTGGGACTTGCTGGTTAACCACCGAAAACTAATTTGAAACCCCAGGCCACTGAGACTAGGTCTCAAAGAACAACAATGGGAGGCACCTAAGGACTGATACCCAGTGATGACCCTGGTTCCACACGCATGTGCATGAACTGCATATGCAGCCCTCCCCCGCTCCACTGCCTCTTAAGTTGTGCTCTGAAAACATTATTTCTGAAATTAATACGGATTGGACAGTATAGGGAGGGGGCTTTGGCTGGCTAGAGCATTTCCTGACCTGATCCTCCTTAGTCCAGAAACAGACATTCAACTCCTATGGAATACATCAGAACCCAGGAATAACCAGGATAATAAACCTTCTGGGTGCCTGCTAGCTGGGAGGAGGCCATTTTGGCTAACCTAACAGGACAGCATCTGCTTAAAATAAAGACAACAAACAAGGAAGATGGAAAGAGGGACGGACTAGTTCTAACTACATAATACTAGTAGTTAGCTCAAGCTATATCTTACAGCAATGGGAGGCAATACATCTTCATTGTGTTGACACTAATTTTAGTTGGTTTCTGTCACTTGTAATTGAAAAGCACCACCAATTCACGGACCCCCTAGGACATGCTTGAAAATTTCTAGGTTTTGTGGGAAAGATACTCTCTATTTCAAATTTTCTAGTTATTTTATCCTTGGAGAAATACCATAAAGTCTTCAATTCCAAATTTCACTTAAACTACTTTTATTCAAATCCTTTAAAAAAGACTATTTAATTTTATGTGTATGGGCATTTGGCCTGTTATGTATGCCTGTCAGATCCCCTAGAACTGGAGTTACAGACACTGTGAGCCACCATATGGGTCTTGGGAATCAAACCTAGGTCTCTCCTGGAAGAATATAAGTATTCTTAACCACGGGGCCATCTTCGAGCCCAAATTTACTTATTTTCATTTTATGTGTGTATTTGCCTGTATGTGTATCACATGCATGCTGGGTGCTCTTGGAAGCCATGCGGATGCTAGGAACTGAACCTGGATCCTTTGGAAGAGCATCTAGTGCTCTTAACTGCGGAGCCATCTCTCCAGATCTTTATTATTTATTTAGATCGTTACTTGGGCCTAGCTGGAAATAATCTGTGAGTCCTGCCTAAGCCCACCCGAATGCTAATATAGCACCATAACTGCTTTGTTTATGGAACACCCACCTTGCAAAGAAGCAACTCTTTGTTGGCCAGGATTGTGCAAGTATGGACACTAAACTGCACCCACTTTTTCTTGTGACTCAAACCTACTCTATTAAAAGCATGTCAAGTATTCAACTATCCACTCTGAATTAAAATGGGGAGCTTGTGAGGTGGCTCAGTGGTAGAGGTACCTGTAAGCCAAGCCTGATGACCTGTGTTTGATCCATGGAACCTACATGGAGGACAGAACTAATTCTCCCAAGCCGTCCTCTGACTTCTACACATACACCTACAAAACAACAGGTAAAGGGGAGATGCTGGAAACAGTATGTCAGGTCTCAGAGGGCTCTAGACAGTTTCCTATTTCAAAGGGTACAGTTAAACTTTTTAATGGCTTGTACTTTTAAAGGAAATGGTACATGTGCTTCTGTTTTATAGATAAAACACAGAGGAAGACTAGACAAAACCCCACAAATGTTAAAGATCACCAAGAGCTGGGGAGAAGTAAACAGGTTTCCCCTGATGTTTCATATTTTATTTTTATTATTTTCAAGTTATTTTTATTTTACTTTGTGTGTGAGTGTTTTGCCTGTCTGTGCACTATATGCATAGCTGGTTCCCATGGAAGCCAGATGAGGGTACCAGATCCCCTATATTCTGGATGGTTATATATTATCATGTGGGTGCTGAGAATCAAATCCTGGTCCTCTGGAAGAGCGGCTTGTACTCTAACCACTGGGCATCTCTCCAGTCCCCAATGTTTCATATTTTAGAGAGAGAAGAAAAAGCTAAAAGCTGAATCACAAACGCTCTGTTAAACAGATATCATATTGCTGACTTTGTGTCAGGTACCAAAGCTTGGCCCTTTCAAACTGGCTTGTCTTTGAGAAGGTGCTACTGTTTGGGCTGCCTATATAAGCTATATACTAGTGAATGACATAAAGATTACCTTACTCTAGGGTAGTTTCTGCGATAATAAGTTTGCTTGTAGAAATGAAGGTTTTTAGGAAGAAAAAATAATAGAGGAAAAAAAAACCCTAGAGGTAAGTATGGTGGCATGTGCTTTTAATTCCAGAACTATGGTAGCTGAGGCAGGAGGTTTCTGAGTCTGAGGTCAGTCTAGGCTATATAAGTGAGGCAACAAGAAAAAGTGGGAGTGGGGGATGGGACATGAGAAACAGATAAGGGAGAAGAGAGAGGGGAAGGCAGGAGGTGTGTGTGTGTTTGAGAGAGAGAGAGCGAGAAAGGGTACAATGGCATTGAAAGGATCAGCATGCAAATAGTATTGATATGCCAATATGTGATGATATTTTGTTTGTGTTTTAACAAATAAATCTTGCTTGAAGATCAAAGTGCAGAGCTAAGCCAGTAGAGGCCATGGAGTGGTGGCACATACCTTTAATCTCAACACTTGGTAGACAGAGGCAGAAGGATCTCAGTTAGTTCAAGGCCACCGTGGGCTCCATGAGATTGAATCTGTCTAAAAGAGAAACAGCTCACACAAAGGTGCTCCCAGCACTTGGGATCCCATGCCTTTAATCCCAGCACTAGAGAGGTAGAGACAGGAGTGATATGGCTGGGCAGAGAGAGGAATACAAGGTGGAAGGAAACGGGCTAATTGCAGTCTGAAGCAGTCAGAGGAGGCAGTCTAAGGACAGGATTACCCCTTTGGTCTGGCACTGGTAGAGGTAAAAGGTCTCTCTAGTGGCTGGCTGCACTGTTTCTCTGATCTCTCAGTTTTCACCCCTTAATATCTGACTCCAGGTTTTTCTTAAGAACAATTAGAATTCGTGCTACACCAATACTACAGAAGATTGTAGGCCAGAGTTCATGGTTGGAGACTTGGTATTGATCAAAAGTCAAGAGATGGCACAAACCCGCCCTCAGAAGGCTGAGGCAGAAGAACCAGGAACTTGAGGCTAGTCTGGGCAACACTAGCTAAGTTTCAGCAAGTACACAGCAAGACTCGCCCCTCTCCAAAATGATCTGGTGCTGAGGTGGCTCAGCATCTGAATGACTGTGAGCAGACCTCCTTCCCACACCAGTGGTCCACTGTGAGAATCTGACACAAGCTACTCACCCATTCTTGGGCGTGTAACTATGTTCACATACATGCCTTAGGCTAGAGGATCTCCTGAGGTCCATCCAGGTCACTAGTGAAGAGATCTAGTGCAAGAGACTAAATACCACCACATAACAATTATCTGACCAGGGTGGGGGAACTGGCTCAGGGGTTAAGAGCACTGGCTGCTCTTTTAGAGGACCTGGGCTCAATTCCTAGCACCCAATTTCCTTTTTTTGGTCTTCCCAGGTATAGACATTCATGGAGACAAAGAACCCATACACAAAGAGTAAAATGCAAAACCAAAACAAAGCAAACATCTGAACTGAAAGAGTTTGTGAAGACAGGGTAGACATGTATTATGTACTGTAGATTGGCCTTGAGCTTGGGCTCTTCCTGCTGAAGCCTCTGCGTAATAAGATTATCAAGAGGCACCACCACACCCATTCAGACAGAATAACCATAACACCATGTTAAAACACGAACTTGCTTTCCCTAGCATTACTAGAACGCCCCTCCACTCAGTTTACTTCCTCATGTCTAACTGTATACATGTTTTATTCTTTTTTTA
>LOJH01010241.1:11212-27638 GCA_001685095.1 Ellobius talpinus
TTGAACTCAGGACCTTCGGAAGAGCAGGCAATGCTCTTAACCTCTGAGCCATCTGTCCAGCCCTGTTTTATTCTTTATGAATAGCTTATTTGCTGTCAGTGTCTGGAATGGCCTTTTTAATGTAGGCATATTTACATATAAAACTAACAAAGATAAACATCATTAAATCCAGAAGAAACACAGCTTGCTAATAAACTATTCTTTTAAAAATATTTCACTCTTGTTTGGGTGCTGTTTCCCATGCTGTGAAGCCGAAGGGAGAGAAAGCATTAGCAGAGCTGCTAACAGAGCAGCATGAACCCTTTAACAGAAATGAAAAGGAATGGGAAACATCTAACAGAGCTCAGATTAATGTTAAAAATATAGATTCCTTTTCTTCATATAAAATTATTTCCATTAAATGTATCTATAATCTTATTGCTACTCTTAATTTTATGTGTATGGTGTTCTGCCTGCATGTATTCTGTGCACCATATGTATGCCTGGTGCCTGCAGAGCCCAGAGGAGTGCCCGATCTCCTGACCTGGAGTTATAGATGGCTGCAAGCCACCATGTGGGTGTAAAGAGTCAAACCTGCATCTTTAGTAGAAGAGCAGCCAATCTCTTAACCACTGAGCCAACCAGCCATAACATTTTATTGTGTGTGTACACATGCTCGCACACATGAGGGCATTGGTGTGTGTGTAACAGAAGACAACTTTCAGCAGGGGGCTCTCTCCTCCCAAAGTGGGTTCTGGGATCATCAGGCATGCGTATGAATGCCTTTACAGAGTGAGCCATTTCAGAGGCTCTTAAATGTATTTTCAATCTCAAGTAATGAAGTCGATGTTGGAAAGACATAGCTGTATTAATTGAGACTTCTTTTCTGAGTGCCAGCAGAAGCTGTCGTTAGCAGAGTGGATGCGAACTTAATCATGCTTCTCACTAACACTATGGTAAGGAGGCAGGGTGTACTTAGGCCAGCAGAACCATATACATACCACAGGCTGCTTGGTGATATCCACTAGGTCTCTAAGGTTATAGTACTGGTGTTTCTCAAAGGCTGAAAACAGCATGTCTAGGACGTGCTGCTTGTCTGCCCGGGCGCGCTTCCCATCTTCTTTTCTCTTCCTTTCATAGTCAATCTACAGGCAAAAACAGAAGAAAGTCATCAACTTAACCTTCTGGAAACAGGCACCTCTGCCCTAGTCACCTGAGAGGCCTCTGGCAGGGACTCAGAATCGGGGTCTTGTTGCCCCAGCATTCCCAGTACCCTTCAGACTCTAGGACAGCTGCAACACTGCTCTATAAACCACTTCAGTCTCTCTGGAAGTTTTATGTAACATATTCATTTCCTCCAAAAAGGTTGTCCTCCTGGTTAACTTGGACTAGCCAGAAGCTAACTTGCAGTTTCTTTGTTTTTGATTAATCATAATACAGCAAGCTAATTTTATGACACAAGCTGTAGTTGGTAGGCAACAGCTCAGAGTCTGCAGGCACAGGCTTGTTATAGCACCTGAGAAGTAAGGAAAGCAAAAGGCAGAAAGGCTGTTCCCTCTGATCCCCCCCTCCCGTTGCCTTACTTCTACACACTGAGGTAGGTTTGACAACAAGGAAGGTGAATGCCCTCAGCAATGACATCAGCAGACTATTTTTCTGAATCTTTATCTTACAAGTGTTCTCTAAATTTACCTGTATAATATACCTCTTAGTCAAATAAAACCAAGACACTAGGACCACAGTGCCGCACATCTTTACACATACCAACATTGGACGCAACTCTCACCCCTCATCACAGCTTCTCTTTGCAGTGGATGGAGACCATTGTAGATGGAAGCTACAAGTGGTCAAGAGCAGAGAACAACTGACCTAGGGTGCCCACTGCCAATAGATATATCTACAAAACAACCCAGGGAACACACCGGAAGAGGGAGTGAAAAATTATTAAAAGCCAGGGAACCAGGATATGTGTTATAGTATTTTCTGTATGAGAAAGATAAGCTGCACCCATGAAATTGCAACCCTATGGTCACCTAAATAATGACACCAATTGACATGCAACTTGAATGTGGGAAGTCTCAGAAAGCCCCATGCCTACATAAAGAGCCACAAGTAATTTATGAGTGTTGAAAGAGAATCAAGTCTTTTCCAGGGATGAACAACCTAACTGGTTATCCAGTAACAAGTGGTTAGTGTATACATATGAAAAAAAAGTATACATATGAGCAACACTAGATGGACCCAGCAGGTTGTTTGTAAGTGTGTATGCATATGAGCACACACACAGGCTAGTTTTATGTCAACTTGACATAAATTATGAGTTATCTGAAAGGGAACATCAACTGAGAAAAATGTTTCCATAAGATCTGGCTATAAGGTAATTAGTTATTGATGGGGGATGTCCTAGCTCATGGTGATGGTCCTGGGTTCTACAAGGAAGTAGGCTGATTAAGGCAGGAGGAGCAAGCCAGGAAGCAGCACCCCTCTATAGCCTCTGTATCAGCTTCTGCCTCCAGGTTCCTGCCCTGTTTGAGTTCCTGTCCTGACTTCCTTCAMTGATGGWCTGCAATGTGGAAATGTATGTCAAATAAACCCTTTTCCCACAGCTTGCTTTGGTCACGGTGTTTCATAACAGCAACAGTAACCCAACTAAGACAACACATTTTAATAATAATGATGATGACAACTACAGACTTAATACATGAAAGCAGGAGAGCCTGAAGGTAGAGAAATGGGAGCAGTGAGAGACGGAGCAGGATATGATAACAGGGGCTTGAAAATGATCAAAGTGTAGACAAGTATGAAATGTAATGAAATCCAATATTTTGTACAGTTGTATGAATGTCAATAAAGTTAAACCAGTAGTTCTGTCTCATTGTTATCATACCAGTACTAACTATTTGTGGAAACTTATCTTTGCATTTAATCCATTGGGAAGATAGCTCAGTTAGTAAATGCACAAGGACCTGAGTTCCATGCCCAAAATCCAGGTAAAAAGCCAGGCATAGTGGTAAGTGCTTGTAATCCCAGTGCCGGGCAGGCAGAGATAGACAGATACCTGAGGTTCAAGAAGAGTACTGTGCCAGTGAGAAACCTTGTCTCAAAAAAAAAGCTGATGGTCCTGTGGGCTTCACAAATATGTGTTTGCAAGCGCGCGCGCGCGCACACACACACACACACAGAAAATATACCGCTTTACGCATTTTTGTCAGTTGGTTAAGCTTAATGTCTTCTTCCTGAAAAGGCAGAGTAATGTGCTGGAGGGAGGTAAGGTCAGTCTTGAAGCTCACTGGGTAACTACAGCTTTGGTGGGCTGGAAGAGGGCAGCAGAAAGGAGACCCTGCACGCTGAGGTTACTGTAGTGTGAGGACCAGCTTCAGAACAAACAGCACAAGCACTCAGAGCTAACAACTGAACTATGGTGTAAATTCCCCAAGACACTTAAGCTTATGTTCTCTATTTTAACTTTAAGCATAGTAGTAGGAGACAGCATGGAAGTTCCTAGGACAAGATCGTAACAGAGGAAAAAATCTCAAATGCATGTTGCAGATGGAATGGCTGGGGAAGAACAAAGCTCAAGCCAGTTTTAAGATTCTCTCAGTGAGACAGGTCTATTAGTGGAGGTCTGTGATTCCAGCCACTTTGGAGGCTGAGAAAAGACCAAAAGTTCAAGGCTGCATGGGCTACAGAGCAAATTCAAGGCCACCCCAGACAACTTAGCAAGACTATCTCAAATCAGAAAATAAAACAAAAGGCTGAGGACAGAGATCAATGGTAGAATGCTTGCCTCAGTAGCAAAAGAAAAAAAAGCATAAATGGAGGAGGGGTGTCTTGAACATAGCATAAAATAGCACACCTACGTGCTATTTTAGAAGATTAAATTAGATTTAGAAGAATACATGCTTTCTCTGGGTCCAAAAGATAAAACTAAGAGAATGATCATACTGGGGAGTAAGAAAACATGAGTAACCAGGGTCAAACTCGCAAACCCAAGCATTGCAAGATCCTGCCTCCCACCTTTAATTTACGCTGAAGAATACAGGAGAGACTGAGGTCAGGAAAAGGAGGAGTAATGGTGTATTAGCAAGGTCTTCTTTGTTTGAAATGACTGGAGAAGCTAGAAGTTCAGTAGGAAAATGATTTCATAATCTTGCCAGTAAAGCAAGATGGCTCCCTTGAAGGCACACATTCTACTTGGCAATGGTGAGACATTTATGTGTGTGTGTTTTTTCCCAATCCCCAAATTTAGAGCCAGTAAGTCTTGATTCAAAGGTTAAGATTTTAGAATAAATTACAAAAGGTCCAAATTGACACTAAAGATTAAAACTCAATTAAATTTTAATTAGTAAATGTTAATTAGTAAGAAAATGAATGACCAAATAGTACCTAGATTAAAAAAAATTCCTGCTTAGCATGTTCTACCCTAAATAAGCTAACTGCACAGGTTCTGGTGTATTCCTTCTTTAAATGAAGGGATAGGGTGGTGCATTCCTCAAGCCCAGCAGGAGATCAAGGTCACCCTCAGCTACAGAGGATCAAGGCTAGTTATGGGCTACATTCATAAAGGAACCCCCCAACACCCCCCACAACACCAAACCAAGTGTAACCTGAAAACCTAGGTGTCTAAAACAGCAAAGATGAAGATGGAGTTATCAATCCTCGTCAGAGAGCTTTTAGGCACGGGAAATTTAACTGTACTTTCTGAAAGGATAACAGAACATGTACTTAGTGTACATGGATAACTTACAGAAAAAGACTTAAAATAAATGGTTAAATTTGCTTTGGTAATGTCTAAGGCACGTTCATAACCCAAATTCTCATCAGTGGTATTATCAGTTAAGTAGGCCCAGTGCTCATGTCCTATTAAAATTGTCTATTAAAAGAGACTTAGATGCATCAAACTATTATTGCCTAATACTGCTGTTTTTCTTTTTATGTGTATGGGTGTTCTCTATGCATGTATGTCTGTGCATCAAGTGTGTGCCTATTGCCCATAAAAGTCAGAAGAGGGCAATGGATCCCTTGGGACTGAAGTTCTAGGGGGTTTTGAGCCTACTACAGCGGTGCTGGGAATCAAACCCAAGTCCTGTGAAAGAGCAGCCAGAGCTCTTAAATGCTGAGCCATCTCTTTAGCCTCACTAATACCGAATGTTGTACTTAGAACAAAGCTAAGGAGTTGAAGTTCGTTTTCATGCTCCACAGCATAAAAACAGTGCCCTTCTTAGTATTGTACTCAATTAACACTACAAACAAGGCCACACAAATAAACTATTAATACTATCAACTACTGTACCCAGAAGAAGACTACTGTGTCATGTTGCTTCTTTTCCCATTGGGCATTTTGTTTCTCACTGATGCCCGTTGGAACTGTAGGGAACAATATGCAAAGCAGCCAGCCAGTCAGCTCATTAGCAGCCAGGACAATGTATAAATTACTAAGATAGTTACTGGAACAGAAGTAATTGTTATGTCATGTGAATTTTACTTGCTGATATTTTATCCGCCTCCACTGACCACATCACTACAGAGCCAACTGTTAGAGATAAATGTTAACTCAGAAAGCACTTTAAGCTTAAGTCTCCAGTTATAAATGTTTTATATTCCCCAAATTTATCAGATGAAATTTATTTCATTTTCTCAAGAGAACAAATTATTCAAGATTAAAATGTAACCACACGTTGAAAATTGACTGTGGATGTGGTATAGACATGCTCAATCGTTATTACTTAAACCTTAATCACTAAAATTATAAATGCCACCCACTACCAATTAAGATATTTTAATTCAGATGTCTGTAAATTTCTAGACTGTTGTTTGCAGAAATACTCTGACTGCTTTGTCAAGGCAGTCTCTGTGAGGCTTATATTCTAACTTCCGAAGTGATCGTGACAGCCTTGATTCTCATGGCTTTGGATTTTAAATCCTGTGAAAGATTACTTCCTTCTCCCCTTTGTGAATGCTTCTATTTCTGATTAATGTGTCATCATCGCTTGGGAAAAAAGCAATTCTTTAGAGCAGGTCAGTCCTTGGTGTGCAAATTCAAAAGGACAAGGCATATAGCATTCTTCTATTAAACCATGTCAGGGAAATACTGCTGAGAAACCCTTAGGATATAGTCCTATGGGTATCCATTTTAGTGATCAAAAGTAAAAACTTAAGCTCCTAACTGAAAAGCTCAAAGCTCAACAACTTTAGTTCTGGAGACTAGCAGTTGGCTGTCTCACAGAGGGGAAAGGACTATGCGTAAACATGAAATGTCTTCCTAGTTCCAGGGAGGAGGATGTCACCTGAGGTTTTATGTAATAAACTTTTAGTATTTCAGTGTTTTTCCAATTAGCTTTTCTTAGTTCCTCTAGCACCAAAAGTTAGATAAAGAGTCCTTTATTAAACTCAGAACAAGAGGGTCGGGATAGTAACAAAGGTGAGAAGGCAGATACATCTTAAGTTAGAAGACTGTCTCCTGGTGCCATTACAGAACCCCATTCCCCTCTCAACAGATGGCAGGCAACTATAAAAAGTTTCTGTCTTTGGATTGGTGGCTGCAAACCAGAATAACCAAGGAGCTTAAAACACAATCCATATTTGATCAACAGAGTTAATTTCTGGAGGCATTTCCCCTCTTCAGGAAAGCATCCTTCTGGGTGATTCTAGCACAAAAGGCACACTGAGAATCACCACATAGAGAGCAGAGGACAGTTCTTTAGGAGCCCACAGGGTACATCTGAAAGAAACACAGGCAGACGATGACACAAGCCCACCAGACAGTGCTATCGTTACTTTGACTCAGAGGAGAGTTAGCAAAAATCTTGCATATTAGCTAATTTTATTCAAGTGTATTTTTAGACAGGGTCTCATGTAGCCTAGGTTGGCTTCAAACTTGCTACAGCTAAGGATAACCTTTGAACTTCTGATCCTTTTGTTTTCACCTCAAGCATGCTGGGATTACAAGCATAAACAAAAAAATCAATTCAAATTTAGGGCTTCTTGTTTGCCAGGCAAACACCTTGCCAAGAAGGTATATATATCCAGCCCCTAATTATACTTATTTTTTAAAGACAGGGTCTCACTATGTAATCCTGGCTGGCTTGAACTCAGAGACCCATCTGTCTCAAGAGTGAGGCTAGAATTAAAAGTATGTGGTATCACACCTGGCCTGACTACACTTTTTGATTAACACCTCTACAAGCAAAAAATTTAAAGAATGAACCATACATGTATATCTTATAAGTTGTACATTTAATTAAAATAGATTAAATAAAACCATGAATTATTCTAAAAAAATAAGGAACTGAATTCAGAAATCTGGGTTTGTTGGCCAGTCAGAATAGCTGAATCAATGGACTTCAGGTTCAGTCTAGAGACTCTGTCTCAAAAAGATAAGATGAAGAGTAACTGAGCAAGAAAGACCTTCATTGTCGACCTCTGGTGCTCCCCCCCCTCACACACACACATCTCCTTCATCTTATTTTTTAGGACACTTAGTTTTCAACAGTACTGCAAACTCAGAAAATCTATACTGCCAAAAGCTAAAATAAGGTACAAAACCCGTGAAGGTTAAGGGTCAGTTATTTTCATAGTCAAAGCCGTGGTGGTGGCTAAAGTGGCAGGGGTCTACAGAGTAACATGAATTCTAATTGGTCTTAATAACAAAAACCCGGAGTCAGCTATCAGGGGCTGAAAGCTGAAGGATTAGAGAAGCAGAGCGGCAGCCACTAGAGATTTCCTCTATCAGTGCTCAGACAAAAGGGGGAGATCCTGTCCTCAGACTGACTGCTTCAGACTGCTGCCTCAGACTGCACTGAGCTCCTGTCTTTCCCCATCTTACACTCTTCTCTCCCAGCCACATCACTCCTGTTTCCTGTCTCCACCTCCCTAGTGCTGGGAGTACCTTTGTGTGAGCTCTGCTTCTCTTTAATTCCGTGTAGCCCAGCGTGGCCTTGAACTAACAGAGATCTATCTCCTCTGTCTCCTTAAAGGTGTGTGCCATCACTGCCTGGCTTCTGGTGGCTTAGCTCTGCACTACAGGCAAGATTTATTTGTTAAAACACAAAAGTATCACCACATTACAGACTACCTTTCCAAGGTTTGATTGTTAGCTGGTTTCCAGCTGCCCTTCTGCCGAGAGAAAAGTGATGGTGGGGGAAAGGACTTTGGACTTTTCTTTTCTCTCCCCTTCCTTCAGCAGATCTCTGGTAGCTAACTTTTTTTATGACCGCGACCTTCCACTTTGTACTCACAAAATATCTGACAGTCAATTCTCTATATTAAATCCCTTTTTGCTTTAAGGATCTGGAGTTGTTTCAATTCTCAAGAAAGACACAACAGATCCATCAACAAAGATAGAGAAGGACAAGCCATACTTACAGTGATATTGATAGTTGCCATTTTGAAGAGAGCCATGTTCTTGTCAGATCTGATTACTTCATCATTGTTTCTACTTGAGAGTGACTGATAATCATTTTAGCATAAGAACTGTCAGTTTTCCACTTTCTTATTCACATATATTTACTACCTAATAGGTTTTCAAGTCCAAATTTAGTACCAACCCAAGGAAGCTGACAATGAGACCATAGTGAACTGCTGCATGGCTACAATTTCTGCTCTTTTGCTCAGAGTATCTGACTAGCATAAGGGCTACACGAAGGCACAGGAATGACAGGACTGGTGCGCACAGTGGACATTTTTTAGCAGTAAATGCAAGGTATTTAATTCTGACCTGAGTAGCGACAGGGCTGGGGTGTTCAGCTATAACCACCTTACCCTACCACGCGCAAAAAAAGACTATGGATTGAAAATATTTCAATATTATATTGTTTTAAATTTTATTAGAAGTTTTATTATGGGACCTTTAAATTGTTTTGTTTGTTTTTGTTTTTTTGAGATAGGGTTTCTCTGTGTAGCTTTGGAGCCTGTCTTGGAACTTGCTCTGTAGACCAGTCTGGCATTAAAGGCATGTGCCCTACTGCCTGGCTTAAATTGTTCATTTTAAACCATGCTGATTTCTCAATATCTTAAAAATAAATAAGTACAATATAAATAAGCACAGTATAATAGCAATTTCTATAATTGCTATTACACTGGAATTACCACAAGGTTTTTAAAGCTATGCAGGCTCCTCTGCCCATTCTGATCCATTCCTATAGAAAACAATCACAAACACTCAAACGCTTTGTTTCTATAAAAACAAAGTCTCAATCCAAAATTATTAGATAAGCTTATTACACTCATTTATATCATAATAATCCTAATAAGGGTATGGGACTTGAACTGAAATGTCACCCAATGTGAAGAGACTGTTAAAACAGATTATCCTACAGCTTTATATCTTAACGAAGACTTCAGAATACAATGAATTTGTACTAATTTTAGTAGTAAAAAGAGCACACTATCAAAGTATTCTAACATAAAACTCTAATGCCAGGCTGACTGTTAATGGAGCTGCCCTACCAATGCTCCAGCTTCGATCCTCCTAGAGGGGACTTGCCTTTCATCTTAGGACTAATAGTCTATGGCAGCACAGGGGGTATTTGCAATGGAATTAAGGGGGAAGGTGGTGGTTAATACTACAAAAAGCTGTGCTCCCTACTTCAAAGGAAATGGTCACCACACCCCAACTTGGGATCTAAGGAAGGCATAAGCAGAGAACAGGAAGAGGTGGCAGCTCAGGAAGGCAGGTCACCAGGGGATTCCCTCTCAGGCACAGCAAACATCTGCTACCCAGGGAAGACGTCTCTACAGACACTCTTCCCTTCCTACTCAAAGGGAGAACTTGACTGACCAATAGCATCCAGATAGCATATCCTCACGTCACAATCCCAACAACCTAAAAGATTTGTGATGAAAACAGGGTAAATTCACATTAAATCCTACTCTCTGAAACTAATAACCTAAAATATTTAACCAATCCTCATTATTTCTAGTGTTTTTCGGTCTTAAGCAACAGAGAGAACCATTACTGTATACACATCTTGTCTTACTATTATAAATTTTAGAAATAAGACTGCCAGGCCCAACACACAAACACACACATGCACGCACGCGCACACTTTCTCTCTCTCACGCTCAAAATTCCCTCTAGAGTCAAAATTCCCTCTAGAAAGTATCTATCTCTTTGTAACCTGGGGGAAGGGCAAGCTGTCTTGCCTTTCCGGTGATAAAAATGTACCAGAGTGAAAACACATGTGGTCCCTATGAGAGGAGGACAGAGGCAATTCTGGAACCACAGGAAGAACACACCGATGAAGAGAGGCAAAAATAACACAGTCCTGTCACATTACTTCCCTTTCTCATGTAGCCCTGGAAAGTTGCATGTGGAGTCCTATACAGTATGTTTTAGACATGTACAGACAGTACACACTGTATCGCCTAGGACTCTAAGCTATACTCATGTTTGCGCAAGCACGTTCTATGGAACAACAAAATCACTAACTGATATATTTTTAGAATTTAGTTCATTCTAACACCACACAAAACAATATTCTAAGAATAGAAACATCTAGGAAAGAAAACAGGACAAAGAAACTGCCTTTCATCTACTGTCTCGATCAACAGACAACAGCAAAACAGCTCTCTCAGATTACCTAACACTGCCAACTCCACTTAGCTTCCTGGTCCTCTTTAGTTACTTCTGCCCCCAAAGCATAACCAGGGGCTACACAGTTGAACTGCTGCCTGCTTCCTTTCATGCAGTCAGTATAGTGAACTGTAATGAGTGAGTGGATCTGAGTTTTCTGTCCATTGAACACATTTGTTTCATCCTGAAAGCATTTGCCATCTCGTACAAATAAGCATAAGGAACTCGGATAATCATTCTGTGGCATGGAGCAACAAATCAAGTCTGGGTGCTCAAGGCCCATCTTATAGAGGCTTTCTTTTTTTCCTAAACTTAGACCAAAAGGAAAGTAGCCAACAGCATAGGACACGAGATTCAATCTATTAACTGTTATTTAGACTTCCTTTTACCTTCAGGAATCCATCACATTCCTGGGCTCCTTTAGCACTGCTAACAATCTACAGCAACACACACAGTAGCTAGAGCATTTGGCTCCTGTCTTAGTTGGGGTTTCTATTGCTGTGACAAAACAGCATGATCCTAAGCAACTTGAGGGAGGAAGAGGGTTTATTTCCTCTTACAACATGCAGTGCATCTTCCAAGGATCTCAAGGCAGGCATCTGGAGGTGAGAACTGATGAGGAGACCATGGAGGAATGGTACTTACTGCCTTGTTCAGCTTGCCTACTTCTTTTTTTTTTGAGGCAGGGTTTCTCAGTGTAGCCTTGACTGTCCTGGAACTCACTCTGTAGCCCAGATTGGTGTGCGCCACCCTCCATCCCCATTCCCTGCTCAGCCTGCCTTCTTATAGCACTCAGGACCACCAGCACAGAAATGGCACTGCCCACAGACTTGCCCATAGGCAAATCTAGGGGAGGCATTTTCTCAAATGAAGCTCCCGCTTCCCAACAGACCCTAGCTTTTATGAAGTTGACATAAAATTAGCCAGCACAGCTCCTAAGCCAGACTACTTGGGTTGAGTATTTCGACTGGTCAGTTTCACTCATGCATGTAATAGTAGTTACACTTCAAAAGATAATAGTAATGAAGACAACAAGCCATTTTTTAAGAAGAACTCACAAAAGTAACGGACATATAATGTAGGTTAGGTAAAAGACAATTTACATCTCTAACAGACATTGTTCTATACATACACTTCAATAGAAAGGTTTAAGAACACTGGCAGTCCTCACTTTGCACAGTTATGTATGAACTTTGAAAATTTGTCAGCATATCAAAACTGGTATGGTAAACCATACAGATACAGAAAATATACATTTATATTTATGAAGTATGTTGTGATTAGAAACATTGAGAATAAAGTATTATCTGTCTGTAAAACCCAATCAAGAGTAATTTAGACAGCGGCTCCCTTCTGCCATGTAGCTCCGGATACAGAATAAGCACCTTTCTATGCTTAGCCCAGGTCACAGTAAGCTGCACGGCTGCGAAGGTCCAGAGTCCAAGAATGTGTGACCCTCAGAACAACAAGGACACTGATGAAAGTCACACAGAACTTACATTGTACTGATGGTTAGCAACAGGCTTGTAATTGGTAGTTACGACTTTGTCCAGCTGTTGGGATAGCCTTACAGGTTTGGAGGACTCTTCTATTTGCAATCTGAAAAAGAGAAGGCACCATTAACACACTGCTTAGAAGAGTGGGTCCTGTAGAGTTATGCCAATTACTTATAACATGTAAGCAAGTAAGTCAGAATCTCACAGCAGATTTCCCACAATACACAGTACCACAGACGACTCCAATGTAAAACCTAGTACCATAAGCTAAACATACAACTTATGTATGCCATTACAGTCCTGAATGTGGTTCTGAAACTGTGATGCATGGGTAAACCAAACTCTTCAAGCAAAACATATTGTCTTAAATGATTGTCTAAAATTCATCAAGTGATTAATCCAAAGCTTCCGTTATCCTGACAAGAAATAAAGGTGAGTAAAACAAACAAACAAACAAAATCAAAAAAAGGCACTGACTGTCCAGTGACTAGTGACTTCCTGATCAGTAGCCACAAAACATTTTTGTCCCCACAGAAGCCTCTACTGGATAGCACTGGTCTAGAGTGCTGCAGAACTCTATCTGAATTAAATGTAACTTGAAATACTGCCTTCAGAAAAAAAAAACACCATACACACGATCCCATGTATATCAGGAAGATACTACTTGACGGGTGCCTGTATCTTTTTAAGCAGTAACGTTAGGATTTGTATTATGTCCTCATTTGTATACTAAATTTGCTTCTTAAAAATGAATTCATTTGGTTTCTAAGCACAGTAAATCCAAAAACCTGGTTTAAGATGGGAAAAGCACACCTCACAAAGTGACTGTTTTTAAAGACACAAAGGTATCATGGGACCTTCAGACTTTTCGTCATCAGGGCATCAGAACACAAAATGTAACACACTTCAAAAAACCGCCGACTGGATCTGGCTAGCTTAGAATTGAAGAATAAACACGGAATAAAAGTATTTTTGGAAAAATACCTGGGCTTATCCCTTATGAATTCCACTGAGATAGCCACTGAAAAATGGAACGCAGTGAAGCCTTTAAGGAATTAAAGGATGCAATGGATGGATACCACCAAGGAAAAGAGAACCGGGCTAGAAAACAGTTTGACTGTTGTAGGTTTTATTAAAAAATTTATTTTTATGTATGCATGCTCTGTCCTCTCCCCCACCCCTGTGTGTCACATGTATAATGGGGGCCCAAGGAAGCCAAAGAGGGTGTTGGATTGTATGAGGCTGGAGTCTGAAGTGGTTGTGAGCAGCACAACATGGTGCTGGGAACTGAACTCAGGTGCCCTGGAAGAGCAGTATTTTTGTAACTGCTGAGCCATTTGTCCAGTCTCAGTTATTTACTTTTTAAATGTGGAAGTACACGAAAGATGGGAATAGATCAAAATTAGTACATTTGAAGTTTTTTTGTTGTTGTTGAGCTTTCTCAAATCTTTACAATAAACACCTATGACTTTTATAATCAGAAGAAAAATGGAAAGCAAGTACCCCATTTGGTTAGAGGTTAGGGATAGAACACAAAGGCTCAATCACTAAGTAAATGCTGTCTGTAGTCAGTTAGCAGCAGTCCTGAGGACAAGGCAGGCAGCCTGCAGTCAGCTCAGTGATGTGGAGGGCCAGCAACCACAAGGTGTACGAGGGTGAGCTGCACAGTGCAGCTCAGGGTCAGAATGAAGGCAAAAAGATACAGCGACTCTTCTAAGCAAAGCAATCTTGAAGGGACTGGGGAACAGACCCCTCAGAAGAGCAAAGTGATGGAAACAGACAAGAAATGTTCACAAAGTGTAGGAACTAGGCATGTCTTGGCGAAATAAAACAGGCACAATTAAGTGGCAGTCCCATGTTCAGACTGTAGCCCTCCGCCCTCAGCTCATAGGGGGCTGACTGGCCTCTCCAGGTGGAAATCCCAGTGCTGCCATCAGACCAGCTTCCCTGCTTCAAGCACCTCCCTCCATGACTCTTCTGGAGACATCGAGGAGGAGGAGGCGCCAGCATCAGCCCCTTCTCTTGCCCCCATCAGTCACTCCCAACACCCCACATCTGAAGTCCAGTTTCAGTGAGTTTAGGCGAGAGCTCGACAGCCGCACCCTGGATTTATCTGTAGCCTCTGCACCCTGCCGCATGGTCATGAGGCACATTTTCCTTTCAACTCTGAAAGTCAATTTCATCATCAGAGAGTTGTGTCACGATTATTCTCAAAGCATCAAATATTTTAAATAAAGGAACACATTGCCGTTTTCTTTTAAATCAAGAGCTCACACAAAAATTTAACCTTTCTATTATATACTAAAAGTCAATTCCCAGAGTTTTGTTTTAATTAAAAGAGGATATCCTGTGACTCAAAATTCAAAAGGTCAATCTATGGACTGAAAACACAACACATTTCAAAAGAACTTAATCTTAAAATATTTTCATTAACCATGAATAGTTTAAAATAGTTTAACAGGCCTTTTTATTTAACACTAAATAATTCATTTAGCATTATCTCATGATGTGCCAGAGCAATTTGCAATTCTATTTTATTATTAACAATGCTCTAAATTAAACACTGCTGGCTTCACCACACTTTCAACACCAAAATAAGGATTATCTGGGTTTTTCAATACGATATAATTTGAAAATACTCACTTCATACAGCCAACTACAGACAGGTGTTAGGCTGAATGAGGAGAAAGATAAATGCTTCGGTGTCCTGATGTGCCCAAGACTAGGTCTTACCTTTTTCAGAACACTAAAAATCACAGTGTTATTTCCAAGAAACTGTAATCAGGAATATAATGTTCTTGATTTTGCTTTTTTGTTGACCTGCCTGGCCTCAAACTCACAGAGATCCACCTGATTTTGCTTCTCAAGAGCTGGGATTCAAGGTGTGTGTCATCATGCTTGGCATAAGAAATACAGTATTATTGAGCACCTTTGTTTTATAAACCACTTAACAGATACTTGGTACAAGTTCCTAATGCCAGTACAGGACAATTAATTCAGAAAAACCTGCATATTAAAAGGTTAGGAGAAACCAATAATTTCTCTAATCACAAAGAAAGCATTTGAAAACATGTTTATAATGCAATGGTAGCTACGAATCAAACTTGTTTGTCACAGGATATGACTTTTATGTAGTCAAACTTATAATTATGCATATGTGTGTCTTTGTGTAGGTGGAGGCCAGGAAGGTGTTGGATCCCCTGGAGCTGATGTTAAAGGCAAGTCTAGGCTGCCCCAAGTGAACACTGAGAAACGACCTATGGTCTTTAGGAAGAATAGTATGTTCTGTTAAATGTTGAGCAATCTCTCCAGCCTGGAAAGTCAAAAATTTAAAGTAAAGCAGTGAACACACATGTGCTTTAAATCAGGGCTCCACGGGCTGAAAAGATGGCTTAGCACATACTGAGCATACTATGCTTGCCGAGAACCCAGCTCTGGTTACTAGCGCCCATTGGCAGCTAATAACCACCTGTGACACCACTCTAGTGAATCTGAAACCCTCTGGCCTCCACTGGTACTTGTACTAATGTACACACACCCACATACAGGTACTTACACCTAATTCAGAACAAAACCCCAAATAACAACAAAACCTGTTTCTTTGACTGCTATTTACATAAGTGTTATTCCAGTTCTTGGCCACTGTGGTAGATTGAAAATGGTCCCCATAGGCTCATAGGAAGTAGTACTGGAAGTAGTACTCTTAGGAGGTGTGGCCTTGAGGCTTCAGATACCCAAGTCAAGCCCAGTATGTCTCTCTTCCTTCCTGCTGCCTGAGAATCCAGATGTAGAACTCTCAGCCCCTGTCCAGCACCATATATGCGTGTGCTTGCTCCACCATGCTTCCCATCATGACAAAAATGGACTAAACCTCTGACCTGTGAGTCAGCTCCCAATTAAATGCTTTGCTTTACAAGAGCAGTCGTGGTCATAGTGTCTCTTCTCAGAAATAGAACACTGACAAAGACAGCTACCATAGCCTAGCTCTCTGGGTTCAGCAATTCACCTACATGTATACTGAAATAGAAAAGTCAATTTAGTTACAGTTTTGGCCAAAGCCAGAAGAGAGAAATCTGTCGTTTTGCCTGTAGCAGAGTTCCAATTTCTAAAGAAGATGAAACAAAAGTCAGGAGTAGGCATGTGGAACTGAATTGGGGATCCTGTGCAAGACCTTTAGTTCCTAAAGGAACCCTAAGACCACAGGCCCATTAACAGGGGTGGGCAGGTGACAGGGGACGGAGGAGGCTACTGTACTAGTGCACAGGAAGGTATATTGTCTGCATTAGGTGATGGAGATGGAGGAGGCACTGTACTAGTGTGATGGAGGAGGGTCATCTGTCTATGTTTTACTTTCATTGGTTAATAAAGTAACTGCCTT
>LOJH01010242.1:349-17574 GCA_001685095.1 Ellobius talpinus
TCTGGAAGAGCAGCCAGTGCTCTTAACCTCTGAGCCATCTCTCCAGCCCCAAAGCTTAAGATTTCTAAGTAAGAATGAAGCCTGGGAATTCCTGGAAAGCAACAAACAAATGAAACACTCCGATATAGGGTTAGGAGAGGTGTCATATTAAGTAAGTCTTCATATGTAACTGAAGAGCTAGTGACAGCTGTGGCTGCTAGAGGAGAGAAGGGCAGGTCTTTTTGAAGGGTGTGGCCCCTGAGAGTCAGCCACACTCCAGTGGGTGGATGGCTGCACAAATTGGATTTAGTGATCCATTTAAGGGAAAAAAAAATCTGAAGTTTGGAGGGGGTAAGAGAGAGGGTCCAAGAGAACTGGGGGAAAGAGAGGTGAATATGACCCAAAGCACTATGAAGTTCTAAAAGAAATAATAAAAACGTATTTTTAAAAGGAAAATGAAAACCTATCAAGACAATAAAGAAATACAAATAACCTCAGAAGTATGTATTTTCTTAATGAATTTGTCATTAAAATCCTTCCCATAAGCTGGATGTCATGGCTCACACCTATAATCTCAGTACTGGGAAGGCTAAGGCAGGAGGGTTACCAAGGCAAGCTTGGTTGTACAGCAGGTACCATGATAGTCTGGGTTATAGTGAAAGACCCTGTCTTAAAGGAAAAATGGAGAAACAATGAACAAAACCCACATTCCCAGAAACAGACTCACATTAAGATGGGTTCACTGAGCCCTTTCAAACCTGCAAGGAAGAAATACCAGCCATCTTATACAATTTTATTTCAAAAGACAAAGAGAGAGAGAGAAGACAGACAGACAGACAGACAGAAAGAGAAAAGAGAAAAAGAAAGAAAAAAAATGGTTCCCAACTCATTCCATGAGGTCACTAAAAGCTCTTAGGAAAAACTGACAGACACTGCAAGACAATGTCCCCATACACAAAGGCACAGAAATCACTAGCAACTTGAGTAAATCTAACCCAACTACAAAAGAGCTAATGCATTAGAACCAGTGTGCTCTGTCTCAGAAATACATATAAACCTTATACATGTAACATGAATGGAATACATATTCATATAATGGGAAAATCTGTATGATCAATAACTTTAGCTTCTGATAAAACTCAAATTCAAGCCCAATAATAATGGTAAAAATAGCAACAAGTTTTAGCTTATTAAGAATGGATAAAAGCACTCTCATTTCATTAAAGAAATAGAAAGCAACCTAGAGTTAATTCCAGAAACAACACTTTCTAATGGAGATGTTCACCCCTGCTATTTCAGCACTGGGCTCCAGCTAGGACAATCAGCAAGGGAGAGGGTGGTACTTTTATTCAGAGACACTTAAATGTCTACAATTCTCTCTACACAGAAAATCCCTATTAAAACTACCAGTGGTGCTAAATTAGCAAGGTCATCAAGGCAATGCCAACAGAAGCCAACTACTGGTACTTCCACATAATAAGAGTAATGTGTTTAAAAAAAAAGTTTCATTCCATTTTCAGTAACAGTATCCAAACCCATGAATTTTTTTTTTGAGACAGGGTCTCACCATGCTGTCCTGGAACTTACTATGTAGCCCATGCTGCCCTCAAATTCACAGAGATTTGCCTGACTCTGCCACTGTCTCCTCGGCACTGGGATTAAATGTATGTGCCACTACTGGCCAAACCCATGAATTCTTTAGGAATCAATTTTAAATGATTCCATAATAAAAACTATGAACACTACTAAGAGAACAAAAATATCTAAATGAATAGTGTACCCTTAAAAAGATATAACAGATACACTATACATCAAATAATCGGGCCATGCAATTTATGATGTAAACACTGACAGAATAGAGAAAACCTTTGATAATGACACATTTCAGAAAGTACTCCTTTAAAGTCGATCCTTTCCTTAACCAATGATCTAGCACCATTTTATACACGATATGGAAAGGCTTCTATAACACAAGAAAAAATGTACAAAGGAAGTTGAGATGACTTTTGTTCATGTATTTTGTATCAATGTGTATGTGCATGTCTGTGTGCATATGCCTTGTGTGTGGGGTGCTCACAGAGATCAAGGTATCCAATCCCATAGTGCTGAAGCTGTAAGCTACCCAACATAGGAGCTGGAAATTAAATGAAACTTTGGCCCTCTGGTTATGGCAACAGATGGCTCTTAACCTCTGAGCCATCTCTCCAGCCTCTGAAGTCACTGTGTTGGGCTAGAAGGATGAGGAATATTCTGGAATTTAGACCATCAGGTGTGTTCAAAATAAGACAAAAGAAACCAAGGAGCGAGGACATGATTTTGCAACTGTTCCCACTTTCTTTGAAGTGTTATAAGTAGCCAATATGATATGCTTTGTTATATGGTGCAATATAAAGCAGACAATATCTATGAAGTTGGCATCCCAAAACAATCTAGGGTCTAAACCTGGGGGAATCAGAATCATGAAGAATGTAAGGTTCTAAAGCTACTTCCAAAAAGGCCAATCCCATGGAGGAAGAAAAAAAAATGGTCCAGGCCAGCTCAGACTAAAATAAAGAATGCAAAACCAGAAAATGAGGCATCATTCTAAGACATATGTTTCTTAGACATTTAGGAAATGTAGTATTGCCTATGTAATAAAACAAAATCCTTGACTAATGTTATTGTGGTCATGTAAAAGAATGTACATATTGTAAGAGGGACACTCAAGTGTTTAGAATAAAATGATTCAGCAAACATGCAAGTGCACAACATACACATGCACACACACATGCATTCACATACTTATATATGGGGGCAGAGAACTTGGTAAACTGTTAACAATTTCCATATAAAAAACATTATGCAAAAATTCGTTATTTCAGATCTTTTTAATATTCAACAAGTTAAAGAGTAATTCCAGCTTCTCTAGACGAGGAAAACTGTAAAAGTCTACTATAAGGGCATTTCTGGTGATTCCAGTACTTGTAAAACGGAGGTAGAAGCAGCAAGGTCCCAAATTTGGAGCCAGCCTGGGTTTCATAAAACCTAGTTTCAAAAACATAAGCAAAAGGCATTTCTGACATGCAACAATATATCAAGAGGAGTCAAACCACCTCCAGGCTTTCAAAATTAATGTTCTTGTCCATGTATTAATATGTCAGCCTCTGTAAACCAATTGACAGGACTATTTCATTTGATCCAGTCAACATCAGAGCTGCAGAGTTCAGCTGGCCTGTAGGATAAAGTTGTAAGATAGGATAGGACTGTATGATAAAGCTGTCCCAGAATTGGATAAAGTCAGGAAGAACAGTGAGGCCTTACACTATTTTTTTTTCTGGAGTCTCAGGACCACATTTCTACACAAGAGCAGAGACTGCGTCTTTTGTTAAAAGTTAGATGAATTCAGAATAGTTTGCTGTATCTGGGCCACAGCTACATCATTAAGACTTGCATGAATCGAAAGGAATTCTTAAGGAAAATCACATAGTGCTAATGTTTGAGAATGTTTTGTTCTTAAGTGTTGTGGTGCTAGAGGATTGGTTTCCAAGGTGTCAGTAGCAAGACAATCATTTAGACAAAGGGCCTTTAAGAGGTGAGGTCTCTAAAGAGCTTAGCTGGTCAAGGGGGGTACTGAGAAAGGATTGATGTTGGGCTATTAAGTCAGGTCTCTTAGCAGTGGGTTATTATAAAAGAGGGCCCTTTAGCCCTTTCTGCACACAGACGATTCCTTTTCCATTTCTCTGCCATATTGTGGTAAAGCCAAAGGCTCTCACCAGAAACAAATAGATGAGAGCTACTCAATCTTAACTTTCAGTCTCTAAAAACATTCTTTCCTTACAAGTATTCAGTTTTAGATTTTCTATTACCACAAGAAGAGCAATAAAATCCGACTGTTACAGGGAAAATTGTTCCAGCTAACCTTAGCACTAAACCAGCTCTGAGCCGGGTCATGCTCAGTTATTCTCTGGGCTGTATGGTTACTGAATGTGTCAATTATGACAGTTATCAAATGTGTCTAATCATTTTTATTTTTTGCCTTTGAATCTGCTGTGTCATTTGTTCCTAATTAGCACAAAAAGAGTATTTTCTGAATTGCATTTATCAAGTAAGACAACATTCACAAAGCTCAGATTCTAAAAGAAAATGTCTTTTTATCTACCCCCCCACACATTTACTTTTTTATTTTTTTTTTTATTTTTAAAGACAGGGTTTCTCTGTAGCTTTGGAGCCTGTCCCAGAAACTAGTTCTTATAGACCAGGTTGGCCTCGAACGCACAGAGATTCTCCTGCCTCTGCCTTCAGAGTGCTGGGATTAAAGGCTTGTGCCACCACGGTCCAGCTCACGTTTACATTTTTGTTTATAGAAAAAGTGAATGAAAAAAATCTAATAAATTTAGGTTACTGACAGTGCAACAATTCTAAAATATTGTCAATACTGAAACATTTCATAGGCAATACTTTCCAAACATGGAGCCCATGTATATACAGCAAGAGAACACATGCAAAGAACAGGCAGCATTGTGTTTCACATGATCACACACTGAGGTAAGAAACAGAACTGATGGCAAACTGATGTCCAAATGATGAAGAGAAGAAAATGCATTCAAGGTTTTAAATGAATATGAAATCTGAAGAAGCACCAAACCCATCCATCCAGAGCATGCTAGGGAACCTTGAACATCTATAGCCTGTGACTATCGTGACTTAAAATTCTTATAGCACTTAAAGAAGCAACCATGAAGGAAACAAAGGAGAAAAAACTTCCAACTCTTAGCTAATCTTTATTTTAAAAAGGTTCTTGGAGGTATGATAGCTCAATGAGTAAAGGCATTTGTTGAGCGAGACTGGCAACCTCAGTTCAATTCTTGGAATCTAAGTAAAGGTGGAAGGAGAGAACTGATTCCATAAAAATGTCCTCTAACCTCCACACATGACCACAGAAGACATGCCTCCCATCAATGATGATAATTTAAAAAATCTACAATACTGAAACAGACTGACAGAAGAGGCTCAATAAACAACAGCAAACCTTATCATCACTCGTAGGAACATGCTGTTCTCCTCTAAGGGGCCATGGACACCAAAGGAGAAAACTAGCACCGAGGGGAAAAAATTAAAATATAGACACCAAACAAATAGTTCAAACTCTGGGCTGTGGAACAGGCCATGCAAATTCATGGGGATAAGCTAAACAGGGAAGCTCTGAAAGGACAGTGTCCATCTGTCTTCCTGAGGGAAAAGCTGCTTCCTGATAAATGCCCAAGGCCTCTGCATTTACTGCTGTGTTCCATCCATTCTGAAGTAACAAATCACAATTGGTGCACAGTTTCAGACTCTGTAAGACACACTGTATTCTGTCAGGAACTGTCTTCCTGTACTAAGTTACTCTTCTATAACTTGTGGCAGCATCCTTTAGTGGCCTAGAACAAACATTTCTCAACTGATTCTGATTATCTATTATGGTCAAGAAAGTACAGGAGATAGAAGGAACACAAAGACAAGGATAATTTATCACCTGGTTGACTGGGTGAGTTGAAGAAAATGAAAACAAAAATCAGGAAAGACCATAAATGCTAAATGCCAAACAAGAGGATTAACATGTACATAGCAGTGCACTGAAATAATTTAGCAATGCTTCCAGAAGTTAAAACTTAAGCTTGGAAATGCTTAGGAAGAAGAGTGCTCTAGCACAGTGAAGCTGCATGGTTGAAGGCAAATCCCCTCCACCTAGCATCAAAAGGCACAAGCTCTCTATGTGATGACTACCAAGCAAGAGACTTTGCTGCACACTTACTGCCATATATGGTCTACACCCAGCATCTCTTGTCTTGGCAATGGAGTCCACAAGTTGTCCACTGATGCCGAAATCACAGAGCTTAATATTTCCACTTCTGTCCAGAAGAATATTGGAAGGTTTGATATCTGCAAGAGATACATGCCATTCAGTACACAACTGATCAATCAAGCAACTCTGAAGTACTATACTTGAAACTACTGAAATCTGGAGTCCTTAAATTCAGATATACAAGAAACTAAACTTTACTTAGCACATGCAATCATATTTTAAACACACATCAATAACTAAGGTCAAAGATGGTGGCTCATCCCTGTAATCCCAGCACTTAGGACACTGTTGGGGGATGATTAACCAAGAATTTGAGGCCAACCTGGCTACAGAATAAGACCTTGTCCATAAAACTAAAAAGAGACCAGAACTGTAATTTAACAGTCAAACTCCTTTCACTACTACAATTTAACAAGCCAAAAGACTTTTTCTCTTACCATCTTCACACATATAAAACACAAACAAATCATGGTTTTCAGCAGTCAGAACAAAGAATGAACTTCATCAGATAATATACTAAGCTAACTTTCAAAAGATATCAAGAATTACACAACAAAGTATAAAGTAAGCCAGTCATGAACCGATAATTTCGTTGAGTATAGCTTTAATTTATGAAATCATTGTAAAGGAAAAAATTATTTATTCTCAAAAATGCAGTTATTTCTAAGAGATTTTTAAGATTAATTTTTATTCGTATGTGTGTGTGTGTGCCTAAGAGTAGGCCAAGAGTGTGAGAATAGACTCTAAGAGGTCAGAAGACATCAGATCCCCTGCAGCTGGAGTTACAGGAGGAGGCTGTGAGCTACACGGTGTGGGTGCTAGGAACAGAATCTGGGTCCTCTAGAGAGCAGCAAGCTACTGAGCCAATTCTCTAGCCCATCTCAGGGTCTTCTGATCTTAAGTGGCTTTCTCCAGTTTCTCCCAACCAACTTTCCCTTGGACTCATTTCTATGACTTTCAGAACTGTTGGGCTTTGTTCAGCGTGCAGACCCAAAGCTCCTCCTGACTGATAATTACTACCAATGTGCCAATGAGCTGACTGCCAAATTTCCCCTACGCTATCCAATTCTCTATTTTTATCATAATTCTTCTATTTCATTGTCAATATCACAGAAAATTTGGTAAGTTGAGACATAGAAAACATCTATATGTAACTTGAATAGTCCAGAAAAGCTCCCCTATGATAACAGACCCAGAAGATCACCTCTCAAAAACACCCATTCTTAATCCTCCCACCCTTTCTCATGGGACCTGCATCATGTCAAGGTTTCTATCCACATTTCCAAAATATGGCTTCTGACTAGTCTCAGCTCCGTCAGGGTAAGTATCATGCTCTTAGAGCAGGGGACAAGTCTAGTGAATGTGAAATAAAATACAAGCATGTAAAAAATGTCCCTGCTGCTAAAAACACCCATGCAGGAAGTGAGAGTCCTTTCTTCAGGAGACTAGAAGCAATATTGGGAGCTAATGCCAGATAATCAAAGATTTTTACAAGCAGGTCATGTTTTAGAAGAATTTTAGTTTATAATGTAAATTTTAAGTCTCTTTTACAAACACATGCTCTAAAGTTAGAAGAAACATTTCATAGGAGAAACACCAAGGCTTTAAAATGATTAAGTATAGGGGCTGGGAGCATAGCTAAGAGGTAGGGAGCACTTATCCAGAATACACAAGGACCTGGGTTTAATTCCCAGAAATGGGGGAAAAGGCCTAACGGTGCCATCTCTTCAGATTCGTCTTTGAATGTCTGCACAGCCACTCTGATGCTATGATGGTATCCAGTCATCAATTACACTGAGCAATGAGTGATTTATTTTTAGCCATTCATGTTTCCCTTTTATTAATGTTATTGGCACATTTGAACTGTACAAATACATTTCATTATCAACAGTAACTATTTCTAACTAAAATCAATAATCTCTAGCAAAATGTAACTTTTAAGCCCAATGTACTTACTAAGTGAGATAGAAATTTAAAAAAATTCCAAGGGAAGAAAAGCTGATGCTTCAGGATACACAGTATTTGGATTTGGTTTTCTCTATATTTTTTGGTTAGTTGGATTTTTTTATTTTGTTGGCCAGAAACACAAATATTCCATGGAGGTTTATATAGTATTATGGGAGTTTTCATTAAAAAAATACTTTAACCAATATAAGGAGAAAAAGTTCACTCCAATTCCACAGAAAGCAATCCATACCCACCTCTGTGAATAATTTTCAAGTTTTCTTTTAAGTGGTTTAGTGCTTTCACAGTCTGGGGAGAAAAAGAAGAGGTGGGATAAAGATCTTGAGTTTTTAATAAAATAGCCCAACAAACTATCACAAGCAATAGCCTCCATAGCCCCCTGTATACTTTCTCAGCTTAGCATTTCAAATGCTGTCTTTCTGTATTTTGAATGACAATGGCATATAATCTTACATCAGAAAAGTTGCCTCTACATGGTCCTCTCTGACAGTTAAGAAAACAGTAACATGACTTATGTATGAAGTCACTAAAAAGTTGTATTGTTTTTGTACCTCAAACCTGTACAATTATAAAAAACAGTACATGTTCACTGAACTGATTCTACTATCCATGATGGTGATAATTTCCATAAATACTCAGTTCCTCACACTTAATCACTAAACCCCTGAAGTAAGTTCTGCAGATCCAGCATATCTGCACAGCCAGCAGTAATTTATTCTGTCCTGGGTCACACTACTCGTGATTAGAAATCATAGGCTTCTTCAGAAAGGGAAGCAACAGACTTGACAACAGGCCAACACATTTGCTGTTAAAAAAAAAAGAAAAAGGAAGGAGGGAGGGGGGAAGGAAGGAGGGAGGAGAAAAGTCGAATCTTTACTGTCAGAAGAATTATATGAGGAACGTAGAAAATACCACCTTGTATTAGCTAAGAAACTCTTCTCGTGTGTTCATTGGTCTATTAATTAGCAAGAGACTTTACAGAAGGTAATTTAAAATGTGCTTACTATATAAGGTGATCACCTAGTCAGAAAAATATAAACACACAAGTACTAAATTAGTTATTCACGTATATACTATATATATACTACAATACCTGATAAAAGTAATTTTATATTTATTTTCCAAATTTCACAGCTATCCTGTTATGTTGTAGTTAAGAGTGGGGTTATGAATTTGGGCTATGGAGGTTTTGATCATCAACAACTTAAAACTGTAAGTACCAAAGCAAATAAATATTTCCATGCTTTCGGATTTACCATCTGTAAAAATAGTATATTACTTACCATAGGGTTACCGAGAAAATTATGTTTTAGAATCTTGGCTCAACACAAATAATATTCACTCCCCATTAACTACTATCATTATTCTATTATTGCACAGTATTATTGCACAGTAATGTTCTACTATATAGTACTATTTGTATTCTAACACTGTGAACAGTGGCAAGTTCTAAGAAAACAATAGCTTCTTACAATAAGAGTGGCTAAACAATATGACATTTACATATTCATATGAGCAATGAGTAAGTTTCTAGTGCAATTCAGTTTATTGTATAATATGAAAGAATATCTATCTTAAAACTTAGCTAGTCATAAAAATTTAAATTTCATCATTAATTTGACAATGAACAAAAATTTTAACAAAATTATCAATCTGAAAGTAATTTACTAACTATGGTTTTATCAAAATTTTAAAAGTCTACTAGATACACACATCTCTTACAACTGAAATAGAGTTCAGAAATTGTTTATATTTTTAAATCAGATTCATTAGAAATCATTAAGTTGGCAACTGACAAATAAACTAAATTGGGAAAGAAAGTGATTCAAAGAAATCTGAAGCAACCATAGTATGATTTAGCTCACAAACCAATTAACTAGACAAGTATTTCTGGCTCAGGTTCTCAGGGGTTCTAATGTCTTATTAATTTTGCTTTATAAAAAAATAAGTTGCCTTTTCCTTTGTGAAATAAATTATACACACTTATCAACTAAAAGATAAGAACAAGAAAGTAAATGATCATAAATTCAGTTCTCAAACCACAACACATAATTCGCAAGAGAACCCTTTCACTTTTTGGTCTTCTGGTGAAAGCAAAGTGATCAAATTAATCAAAATGTTGGCTACTAATTGGAAGTCAACATTTTAAATGGCTTAAACTAAATAATAATAATAATCCTCAGTCTTAAACCATAGCAAAACATATCTTGTCTAAAAGCTTCAATTAAGAGGCTTCAAAAAAGCTGGGCGGTGGTGGCACACGCCTTTAATCCCAGAACTTGGGAGACAGAGGCATGCGGATCTTTGTGAGTTCGAGGCCAGCCTGGTCTACTCCAAAGCTACAGAGAAGCCCTGTCTTGAAAAGCCAAAAAAAAAAATAAAAAATAAAAAAATAAAGAAAGACTTCTGCCACTTTGATTAGCCTAAGGATATAATCTACTTAAGATAGTAAAAACAACAGGAGAAACAAATATAAAATTGCATTTCTAGTTTCATTTAAACCAGTCTGCTACAGCTCGAGATTTAGATGCAAACAACACTGTAGTATCCACAAACCAGATTTTGAAAAGTGTTCTTCACACCTATTATGTCAATTGTGGCACAGAAGTGACTTTAACTCTTATTCTACTAAAAATGACTTTCTCAGGGAGGCAACAACAATCCAAAAGCACGTACATTCACATACACCAGCAGCCTCTTCACACAGTGCACATCAGTGGTGTGATAGACAGATACTTACTGCTAAAGTGATTTTGCCTAAGATTTCTTCCGGAATAACGTCATCTAACACACTATATACATATTTGTAAAACTTATCGAACGAGGTAGACATGAGCTCCATACAGATCCAACAGTCGCCCTGTAAAACAACAGATTCTCGTCACCACTAAAATTCTAATATTAAGCAGTGGCACCTCCCCTAGTTAGGACAGAAACAGAATTAAGAAGATACCTTTCTCTGCTTTTACACTGTACCTCCAACTCATAATCATTTTTAATACATCATTAAGGATATGGGAAAGATATCCTACCTGAGTTTAAGGATAACTATGTAGATAAAGCCTGTTTTACCCACTGTTTGTTTTTTATTAATTAATTTTTTTTAAAGTATGTTTGTGTGTGTGAGAAAGTGCAGTACCCTTGGAGGCCAAGAAAGAGTGCCAACTCCCCTGGGACTAGGGCTACAGACAATTGAGTGCTGGAAATGGAGCCCAGGTTCTCTACAAGAGCAGTCAGTACTTTTCAATGGCTGAGCCATCTCTTCAGCCCTATTTTTCCCACTCTTAACTTACACAAAAAACTTTTGTGCTTTGATCAAAATTTCAAATTTTGCCACAACTAAGTCTAAAATTAGAAAAGATATGGAAAACTATCCTTTCTCCTTGACAAGAAAGTTTATCTTGAGAAACTAGTAGGGCTTCTCAAATTAGAAAGACAAAATGAATAGTAAAGACACCTTATTCAGACCAGAAGCCTTCTTGGTGAGGTGCATCAGCTTGCTCAGGGTTTCTTTTCCCTGTCTGCCCCACATAGAGTTTACACTGTCTAATACAGTATAACTATTATGTTTGTCTTCAGGAAATCAATACTGGCAACAATTAAGATAGTGGAGGAAAACAATTTTATCATTGAGACACAGGAAAAAGTCCCTGCTTTCTTGCAGTCACTGTGATCTGATAACAGTACAAATAGTGTTCTAGTGATAAACAATCCCAAAGTTTCAAATTGTGTGTTTATGTGCTGTCCTACCTCATTCCACCAGTGAAGTGAATCAGCATTTTAACCTATGTAACCATTCTTTCTATAGGACCTAGTATATATGTAGCCATGTTTCTATAAAAGCCAGTTATGAGATCAACTGTCACAATATTTCAGTGTTCTGCTTCAGGTATTCCTAGGGTATTCTAATTGTCACACCTTAGTGATTGGTGTAATTATGATTATCACTTACTGTGCCACTATTATGTTAAATATTTTCACAGGTATATGTGCAAGAAAAAACAATATGAGTTTGGTAATATCAGGTCTCAGGCATCCACAGGATACCTTAGGATGCACCTTCTGCAAGTAAGGGGAGCCTACTGTAGCCATACTGACATTTGACAGAATCACCGCACAAATAGGAGTACATCTTTAATATTCTATAATCTACAGAAAGAAATAACAAAACTAGAAAACGCTAAACAACTCAAAAAGGGAATGGTGTACAACACTGAAGACTACTGTGGTCACCAAGGTAGGCAGGAAAGATATGAGAAAGTGAGGGCCCTTAGCAGTTAAGGAACCAGCAGCTGTGTCCATCTGAACAGGGTATAAAGCACTGACCAAAGTAGAAAAGCTACCATCAGAGATAATGCCAAAAATCATCTTCAACAACTTTTATGCTGATGCTAATTTATGGATACAGTTGCACTTTCAGAGACTTTGTACACAGTAACCTCTTATATCTCAAGACTGTTCTAGATAGAGGAAGTGAATGCCCCTTAAGGAAAAACCATCCCCTTGTGACTGAGCTGAGTAGAATGTAGCTTCCCTGAGTCTTTTCTTCAGTTAGGCCTCACAGCACAAGCCTATCTAGCTCACAAGTGTGAAGAGCATACTTAAGAACACTGAGAGGAATAACAGGACTAGAACATTTATGTCACTAAAGGATTGGGGAACATATTTTAAAAACATATTTGACATAATGAACTTTTCTATTTCCTGTCTTCTCAATGTTATACCTTTCTACAAGGTTCTCACAGGAAAACCAAAACTCTCCACCAAAAACACACACTCAACTTTATTTTAATATAAATCTTCTCAGTGGAATTACTACAGCTTCCTGTTAGAGGAAACTACAGTGCACTCAGACCACCAGTAGCAAGTAAGTAATTTCAAGGGTGGAAAGATCCCTCCTGCTGAGAGCCTAGGAGGCCTGACATTTTCTTTTTATATAGGCCTAAATTTCCCCTTCTCATCTATGAAATGAGACTGTCCACCACCCTCTGTGGACTAGAATAAAGGTCTTGTGAGTTCACACAGCTAAACATAAAGTACCTTGCATGTGCTAAAAGCTACAGTCCCTGTGGATGAGTGGGGGTCAGAGCAGTCCAACAACAGGAGGGAAGAAAGAACTGAGAACTGAAGAAGAGGAAAGACAGCAAGGAACTCCAGAGGAAACATCCTTGCAGTTTCTAAGGTGCACAACAAAGTTCTATCTCTCGTGACACCTCCTTTAGCTAAAAACAGACAAAAGCCTTGAGCCATGCTTGAAGAAGGAAAAGGAAGGAACCAAGAGAAAGAGGAGTGACAGCAACAACACTGTCATGTTCAATCCATGCCTGGAACACAAAACAAGGAATTCCTGAATGTGCATTTACTGGGAAACAAAGGTAGAAGATGATGAATACTGAATTAACAAGATAAGGTTCCTGAAGATAAAATCTAGATAAACTCAACAATATACTCACACAGCAACAATAACCACTTAGAAAATAAAATATTTATACAGACATCATTCACAACAAAAATTAAAGCAATAAGGCACAAAAGAATGGATCTAATGAGAGAGGAAAAAGACTTATACAACAACCAACTATAAAATGTTGCCAAAAGACCGTAACAATTCCAGCAAATGAAGACCCTACTACAGATAAAATGAACTTAATAGGTATCTCTAGAATCGTCCATACAACAGCTATGAAATCTGAGCAGCTCAGGGAACCTTCCTTATGATAGAACATGTTCTAATTCACAAAGCAAGTGTTCACAAAACAAGAAAAAAAATCAATATTAAGGTTTTAGACCTTATCAAATAAGTAGAAAAACTAATGAACTATCAATAGCTAGAAAACCCACAAAATGAAACAAACACTCAAGAGACTGAACAATACTCTCCAGAATGAACAGCGTGCCAATGAAGAAATCAGGAAGGAAACCAGATGCTTTTCAGAACTAAATGAAAATGGAAGCAGTCTGCCAGAACTTCAGTAAACACCTACTGTTCTTCTAAGAGGAAAATAACATAGCTATGAGTAGTTACACTAAAAGAAAAATAAGCAATCACAAATAAGTGGCCTAATACATTCCAAGGTCTTATAAAAACAAAAACATTATTTATCAATGCATAATGAAAGTCAAGGTAAAAAATACTAAAAGAGTAAAAGAATTATACACAGAAGCAATCAAAGAAAAAGTTGGTTCTGTCTGGTATGGTGGCCACAACCATTAACACCAACACTCAGGAAGCTGAGGCAGGCAAATCTCTAAGTTTGAAGTCAGCCTGGTCTACAGAGTGAATTCCAGGCCAGCCAGGGCTACATAGACAGAATTTGTCTGAGAGAGACAGTGAGACAAAGACACACAGACACACACACAAGAAAAGGCTGGTTCTCTAATAAAACTGACAGACCCCCAGCCAATCTAACTAAATAGAGAAAAATTAAAATGAACAGAGTTGGAAATGAGTATAGTACAAAATATGCCAATGATAGAGGATCACTAGGAATTGGTTTGAAAATATATTATATATATATGTATGTATATATATTTGTTTTTGTTTTTTGAGACAGGGTTTCTCTGCGTAACAGCCCTGGATGTGCTGGAACTCTCTTTGTAGACCAGGTTGGCCTTGAACTCACAAGAGATCCACCTGCCTCTGCCTCCCAAGTGCTGGGATTCAAGGTCTACTACCCGGCTAAAAATATATTCTTAGAAAACTAGAAAATATAGGAAAGATAAATTTACAGACATATATGTCTTACCAAAATAAATCAAGAAGATAAAAGAAACTAAGCAGATCCACAAGGAGCAATAAAATTGAAGTGGTAATAAAATCCCCCAATAAGGAAAAGCCCAGAAGGGAAAAGTCTGACTAATGAATTCACAAGGCTTTTCCAGAAGAGCCGGCCTGTATCCTCAGACTGCTCTATAAAATAGAAAGGAAGAAACGCCATTCTACAAAGCTGCCGTTACAATAACACCAACCCACATATACACAGGACAATTTCAACAAAATACTTGCAAACCAAATTCAAAAACCCTAACTATCAAGTTGGTTTCATTCCAGTATTGTAAGGATTGTTTCACACATACACTTTATACATACTACATTCCTGTTGCTGTTATAAAACACCATAACCAAGGCAACTCTTAGAAGTTTATTTGGACTTACGGGTCTAGAGAGACAAGAACCCATCATGGTAGAAAGACATGGTGGTAAGCAGCAGCAGAAACAGGAAGCAGAATGTTTATACCTTTAAGTACAATCATGAACCAGAGAATGAACTGTAAGTCGAATGTGACTATATACTTTTAAAGCTTGTCCCCAGTACCATACTTCCTCCAGGAAGGCCATAGCTCCTAAAACTCTCCAAACAGTGCCACCAACTGCAATTAGGGACCCAACTGCAACAGGAGACCAAGTGTCAAGTGCCTGAGCCTATGGGGGGCATTTCTATTCAAGCCACCTCATACAATAAAATAATACAGCACATTAGTAAAACTCAAAGAGAAAATCACATGGTCATCTCAATAGATTCAGACAAGGCTTTTGAAAGTGCAATTTTCCTTCAGGCTGAAGGTCCTAAAGAAACTAAGGTTAGAAGCACACATAGCTCAGCCCAATATAGGGCATAAAGAACAAATTTATAGTCAAGATTATTGTAAATTAAGAGAACTGAATGCATTTGCTCTAACATCAGAAAAGAAACAAGGGAGTCCACTCTCATTTGATGTAATGCTAAAAGTCTTAGCTAGAGCAAGGAGACTAAGAAAGAAATTTTAAAGGCTACAAATAATAAAGGAAGAAGTCAAACAATCCATTTATAGATGACATAATCATTTTTTTACTACTGTGTAGCCCTGGCTGCCCTAAAATTCAACTTGTAGACCAGACTGGCCTTGAACTCAAAGAGATGGACCAGCCTCTGCCTCTCAAGTGCTGAAATTAAAGCTGTGCACCATCATGCCTGGCTGACATGATCCTATTTTTGAAAAACCCTACAGACTCCATCAGAAAACTCTAGATTTGATAACCAAAGTAAAGTAGCTGTGGTAGTTTTAATGAGAATGGTCCCCATAAACTCAGATATTTGAATACTTGGTCCCTAGTTAGTGGAATTATTTGAGAAGAATTGGGAGGTATGACCTTGTTGGAGAAAGTGTTATCACTGGGAGTGGATTTTGAGGTTTCAAAAACCCATGCCATTCCCAGGTAACTCTCTCCACCTTCTGCTTGCTGCCATGCTCCTCATAATGATGGTCATGGACTCTAACCCTCTGAAACTGCGAGCTCAAAAAACTCTTTCTTCTGTAAGTTGCCTTGGTCATGGTGTCTCTTCACAGCAATAGAAAAGTAACTAAGACATAAACTTTTTTATATCTACTATGAATATAAAACCCAGTAGCCTTTTCATATACCAGCAATGAACTTTCCCAGAAAGAGATTGGGGGACAAAAAGAAAACAAACAAACAAAAACAAAACCCTCATTCATCAATTTCAAAAAGTAAATAATAAAATACCTAGCAAAACCCTAACAAAGAGGATAAAACTGTAAAGCCTGGAAGGAAGAATATACTAGAAGATTAAAAGAATGGACAGAATTAATGTTGTGATAATTAGACAGATATAATCCAAAGCAACCTACAGGCTCAGCACAGTCCCTGTTCTGGCTAGTTTGAAACAAGCTAGAGTCATCAGAGACCAGGGAGCTTCAATTGAGAAAATGCCTGTATAAGATTGGGCTGTAGACAAGTCTGCAGGGCATTTTCTTAATTAATGATTAAGGGGCCGGCCCAGCCCATTGTGGGTGAGGCCACTCCTAGGCTGGTAGTCCTGGGTTCTACAAGAAAGCAGGCTGAGCAAGCTATGGGAAGCAAGCCAGTATTAAGCAACACCCCTCATGGCCTCTGCTTTAGTTCCTGCCTCCAAGTTCCTGCCCTCACTGCTTCTGATGATGAACTGTCATGTGAAACTGTGAGTGAAATGAACCCTTTCCCTTCCCAAGCTGCTTTTCGGTCATGGTGTTGTACCACAGCAATAATAACCCTAACCAAATCAGTGCCATCCAAATTTCAGTGGGATTCCATATATAGCTACTAAGAAAAGCAAAACAAAAAACAATCAAACAAATGAATACTAAGCAATACTAAAAAGAAGAAACAATGCTGGGGGCATTATAATACCTGATCTAAAACTATACTAACAGATACACAATGGCAAAAATAGTAGTGGTACTGTACAGAGACCAATGGTATACAAGACAGGACCTAGAAAGAAATTCAGAAAGCTACAGCCACCACACCTTACACAAATGTGTTAAAAAATAAAATGACAAAGGAAGCCTTTTCAACAAATAGTGCTGGTAAACTAGATATTCAATGTAAAAGAAGGAAACTAGGTCCGTATCTTCCACCCTTCACACTCACTCACACACACACACACACACACACACACACACACACACACACACA
>LOJH01010243.1:9055-23246 GCA_001685095.1 Ellobius talpinus
AAGAATAGATAGATAGTTATAGTTTTCCTTAGTTATGATAAAAGATAAAGTAAACAGTGTCCTTCATAATGATTTCCTTTTTAACTTTTCTCCTCATTCTCTATCTGTGCCCTCTTCTGACTCAGGCCAGCACAAGTTCACTTGTTTACCAGAGTCTGGGGCTTTGTTGCCTGTCTCCAACTCTTTCCACTGAGCCCCAAAGTTACTGTTTGCAGGGCCTTTTCCATTGCTTCCAGATACTACTATATTCTATCTTTTCTCAAGGGCTGCTATGATGTTGATTTGTGATTTATATCTAGAGATCATAATGGCATGCTGCCTCTGTCTCCATCTGTATAGAAAGCAATTGGAAGATTTTTAGTTTCCTCTAATTTATCCTTCCTCTCTTTCCCTCCCCTCTTCTCACCTTCCCCCTTGCTGACCCAAGTCTCTCCCTCTCTCTTCTCCTTAATCTCCAACTCACTTCAGCCTTCAGGCGCTTACCTGTACTCATCCTGGGCTCAGTGGATCTGCCTTTGCCCTATAGGAACTGCTGAAAGCATGCGACTATTTTCTGTGAGTGCCACACGATAACATGGTTATAGTTATAGGACAGATGCTTGCCTGCCAAGGTCAATAACTCTCATATAGGGAGGCACTTCAGCCATTTCAGGAGATGAAATATATAAGACTATAGTCACTTAACATCATTGTGAGGAGTACAAGGAAGAAGGAGTCAAAAGGAGGACCTGGTGTTTGAAAAAGGGGCTTTGGTGTTGAGAGCATGTGATTCTGAGTCCCAGCATTTCCTTGCTGTGAGACCTTGAGCAGCTTGTTTAATCTAGCTTTGGACTTCCTCATTTGTGGGTCCTAGATGCTATATCCCACAGAGAAGCTTTGTAAAGCTCAAATCAAGTATTAAATATGCAGAGTGCTTAGACAGTATTAGAAATGAATACTTTATATTTGAAGGACAAAGATATTTGGAGAAGGGCAATAAGATCTATTCAAAGAAAACCCAGCCTATTGGCATTCCAGGGTATATGGTGTGGTGTGTGTGTGTGTGTGTGTGTGTGTGTGTGTGTGTGGTGTGATGTATGTATGTGGTGTGTGTCATGTATGGGATATGTGTGTGCATGTATGGTGTGTGTGTGTATGTGGCATGTGTGGTGTGTGTATGATGTGTGTGTGTTACCTTTGAAAAATGATGGTAAATCAAAGTTAGTCACCAAATCAAGTCATCTTATTGACACAGTGAAAGTATTTTTCCATGCCTGAATATCATTTACAGAATAATCAATCACATGATCCATTTCCCTGGTTTCAGGGTACCAAGAATACCAGGGCACAGGGACAGATTTTTTTAGAAAGAATTTTCAAAGTCTTCTATATTCCTCCAAAAATCAACAGGGTTAGGTTCTTCACAGCAACAACTCCATTCTATGGTATCAACTTCTGGATTTTTAGTTTCTGTGCTAAAACACCGTGACCAAAAGCAAATTAAGAAAATGTTTATTTGCACTTATAGTTCTAGAGGGATGAATGTCCATAAAGGATGAAGCCACAGAGATAGGAGCAGGAAGTTGAGAGATCACATCTTAACCACACACAGGAAACACAGACCACAGGAAGTAGGGCAAGGCTATAAACTCTCAAAGCTCACCCTCCCCAAGTGATGTCCTTCCATCAAAGTTCTACTACTTAAAGGTTCCATAACCTCCCCCAACAACACCACCAATAGGGGACCAAGTGTTCAAATACATAAGCCAATGGGGCAACATTCTCATTCCAACTTCAACAAGGTAAACTTTTATATTTGATCAGAATATCTGCCTGCACACTTAAATGTGCATTTTACTTTTTCTGGGACATAACTATAAAACCAGAGTTGTTGGCATTTAGTTACTGTAATTGTCATTGTTGTCATTGTTAATGTACTAAGTGGTTATTAAATATGTTTTCTCATCTTTAATATGCAAACTACAGTTCGGCCATTAGTGTATGGATTCTTCTTTAGGATGATCATTTCTGAAGTTATATTTCCTACTTAGATTCTAAAAACTGTTTCTGTTCTTTCTTAATAAATACTATCAGAGCTAGGCATGGTGACACAAGCCTTTAATGCCTGCACTCAGGAGCCAGGGGCAAGTGAATATCTATGAGTTTGAGACCAACACGGTCTACATAGTGAGTTCTAGGCCAGCTAAGGCTGCATGGTGAAACCCTGTCTCAAAGGAAAAAAATTATCAGACATGTTAGGAAAGATTATTTTGTAATATAGTCACAGAAGAGGGGAGAGAAAGAGTGTAAGAGCCAGAGGAACTAGATGTTTGCTGTGAAGTTATACCTCCTAGAAATAGCAGGGAAGCTGCACCCATGAAGTCTCATCAACACAACTGCCTAAACAAGACCTGAACAAGGGTGACATCAACAGACATGCCAACATGGAATGGGGAAATCTCAACAGGGCCCCAACCCTAGACAAAGGACTACAAGCAACTAAGAAATGTTGAAAAGAGAGAAATAGTCTTCCTCGGGGAAAAACTTCTCCCTAACTATTTATCTTGTACCAATCGTCAGCCCTGCCTGAAATTATACATACAAGTAACATTAGATTGGGTGGGTAGTGTCAATATATTTAGGAATGTATCTATATATCCCTATATAAATATGTATACTCATATATTTAGAAGTGTGTATATTGTGTATGTGTGTATAACAACAATGAAAGAAATTAAGAAAAAAGAAACCAGAGGCCATGAATTTGAAAGAGGTCAAGGTAGGGGTAGAGTACATGGGAGGAATTGGAGAGAAGAAATGAAAAATGATATATGTTAGTTTCAAACAATAAAACAAAATTGTATAAAGAAAGCAAACATGATTAAAAATAAGAATAATATTACAAAGCTTCATTGAGACATACTGATTACCTGCATCCTAGGGAAGCTGTCTAAAACCTATCCCAGGTGCTTAGGCAAATAGCCAGATAACCACCATATTTGAGGGAGACATAAGAGAAAAATATCACACAAAGCAAAGTTGAATTGGTTCCTTCCAAACAACAAGTTGGAGTTCTAGGCCATTCAGGACTATTTTATAAATGTCAAAGGTAAAGATCCAGTTTGTAGCCTAGGCAAGGCTGGCACAGGAGTATTTTTTTAAGCCAGTTCAATAAGTATAAACCCAATCACATTGGATTCTGAGGTTTCTTTATGAGCATTGGTGAGTTGGGAAATTATCTTTTTAACCACAAAATGTACCCATGAAAATTGATAGGAGGTGACAATTCACCCCTGGTAAAATCTGTCTGGTGAAGCAATACCTCCCAGGCAGCCAGTGCAGGATGAATGCCATGGAAAATTATGACAAAACCAAAATCCACAGTCCAGTGCCAGCTCTAAAGAGAAAAATAAAACCAATGAGTGTTGGATTTTTAGTATTTTTATGTCTGGGTAGTAGAAGACAACTAAAATGGGCACAAATGCACTGGTGTTTATGTAAGAAGTGCACATTTCTCTGACAGCTCCACCCAGTGCCCATGACAAAGAACGTTTAGCAAATTTTTACCATACAGTTATTTCTATTGATTGTCTCTGCTCCTAGGAACCAAGCAAACACCTAAGACGTCAACTACAGGGAGAAATATGTCAGTGGACTCACATGCCACAAAAAAAAACAGGTAAGGAGTGATGTGGCCCCTCCGGCCCCTCAGCTCTGAAGCTGGCACAGTAATAGCAATGGTGGATGATGAACAACACCTGCATGGCTCTGTGTGTGAGAATCAAATTAGCAGAAGATGCAAGCTGCTAGAGAAACATTCCGAAAGACCATCTTTGGGAAAAGAAAGTACAAATTCAATTCTTTTAAAACCCTTTTGGGGGATACTAATTTAGTGATTGCTTCCTGTTTCATCCTGAAGAATCACCATGAACAAGTGGTACAGAGCCACTGGGTTTCAGATATTTTTTTCAAATTTTTCTCTTATGTGATTTCTTTATATTTTGGCTTGAAATGATGTTCGTTCCTATTTTAAGAGTATGTTATATGTAATAGCCATATGAAACTCATACTCTCGTCTCTCTGTTGTTTAAAAGGATTGCCACGAGAGCTGCCCTCATGCATCAGTGTTTATATTGCCATCCTCACCTGAGCAAGCCCATGGGCAGGCTTCCTCCCCATTTGCTATCTTTCTCTAGCTCTTTCTTCTTTGTCTCTCCTCCTGGTAGCCTTGAAAATATTTAAAGCAAAAAGTATTTTTCTGGGTGGAGAATTCTTCTTGGTTATTTTTAAATCAACGTAATACTACAACGAAAGAAACACATTTTTCAACTGTAACAGGGCTAAAGTTTGAGCTAAGGTGAGCTGCTTCAGACATGTTTAGCTTTTCCAACCACTCTGCTAAGTCGACTTCATTACCCAAACTATAAAAAGCATGCTACTTTCCTTTCCTTTGCCAATTAGGCAGACAGGATAGAAAATTGTACAATTTCTTGGAATGGTAGCCCTGTAGCAAAAGTTGTGGTGGGAGAGCAAAGTGATTGGTGAAATTGATTCCTAGTGAACTTTAAAGTACTTTAAACTCTAAGTAATGGCTAACCCTGCACCCACTCCTCTCTAATCATGATGTATGAAGACTCAAAAGTCTTCAGTGGACACAAATTTGTCACCATCAGAAACAGACCCTTGTTTATTTTGTTGTTGGGTGATACAGGAGCTTCCTATGTGGCTGGCTTCCAACTCCACATAGCGCCACTGGCCAGGAAGGGGTTTTGGCGAACTTCAAGCTGGTCTTGAGGTTTTACAGGTATAGACAGCATTTATTCTGTGTTATAAATACTGCTAGGGTGGCGGTGACGTTCCAGGTCAGTAAAGAGACACTTGCTAGGAAGTTAGAAAAACAAACAACAAAGCAACAACAACAACAACAACATTCCTCATTAAACCCTGCTTGTAACTGCAAAATCATTTGTTTTGCCATTTCATTGTTTGGAGACAGAATTTCACCTGCACTCCATGCTGACCTCCAATCACCTGTACTGCCCAGGTTTACCTTGAACTCAATAATAATATTTCTGCCTCAGCCTTCACAAAAGGCGGCACCTTATTTTTGCTCCTAAAATTTTGCAGCAGTTTTGACATCTCAGACCAATAGGGTAAAAAACAATATTCAGCATATTTAGTAATTTTCTTCATGAACTTTCGAGTATTAACCAAAAACTTTGCCAACAAACCTTAGAACAAAGTAAGTGCCCCAGCACGCGAGGGGAGTCTAAGGAGGTGCGAGACGTAGTGGCCCGGCCCACCTCTCTCAGAATTGGCGGGAGGCTGGTCGGGCTCCGCCCCTGTCAGGCGGTGGCTCACACTTGGGCGGGGCTGTCCGGGGCGGTGGAGAGGGTGGAGCGAGGAGAGGAAGCTCACCGCCCCGTCTCAGGATTGGCCAAGGCTGGGAGACCTCCGCCCACGTCGGGCGGTGGCTCGCTCTTGAGCGGGAGTGTCCGGGGAGGTGGGCGGGAGAGAGGCGGAGCAGCCCGCGCGTTCTCCCGCCCATGCTCATCAGGATTGGTCAAGGTCCAGCGGGCTCCGCCCCCTCGGGCGGGGCTGGGCTGCAGACGGGAGGCGCGTGGGGCGGGTGGGGCAGTCTGTGGTTGCTGTGCCTGTAGCTGGGTCTATTCGCTGGACGCCGGCCAGGGATGCTTCCGCCGGACCGCTGTGCGGGTCTTGGGCTGTGGCGGAGGGATGGCGAATGTGCAGGTGGCCGTGAGGGTCCGGCCTCTCAGCAAGCGGTGAGTCTGGCAGGAGGGGGCGCCTGAGGCGTCAAGTGAACTGAGAGGAGAGCGAGATACCCGCCTTCCTCTCGGTGGACTGGCCCGGAGAAAAATCAGACTCACAGTGCCCTGAGGGCTCAGGGTCCAGAAGCCATGAAGGCCCGGAGGGACAGGGCTTCAAGTCGAGCTTTCACGTCGCGTCCTAGGAGATAGCGGTTCCTGTGTGCCTCCAGAGGTCGCTGCCCTGTCTACACGTCCCTGGCATCTTGCCAACAAGAGTTTCTAGAGACCCTGACTCGGGTCTTGGTGCACTTAGTAGGGCCTTTCTCATGCATCATGACGTGAGGAGGTGCAAAGAGGTGGGCAGTCTCCACTCCTCATGGTGACCCGGGAGGACCCGAGAGGACTGGAGGGTGTGTTCATATATACATATACATATATACATGGGATTCCTCTGTGGGGACTTAGGAAAAAGGATTGTCGGGATATGGGAGGGAAATTGAGGCCCAGAGAGACTGTGATTTCAATCTGTGCTCAACAGCTGACGTGATTTAAGAGCAGAACTGTGACATGAGAAGGGGAAGTTGCTCCTCAGTGCTAGTTCCTTGTGCATGAGTCTCATTCTGCCCCTCTCAGCCCTTGAGGCAACCAGTGTGGAACTGAATATTTCATCCTCTCCCACTCGGGAAGTCAGAGAAGGCATTGCACAAGGGTTGATGATTGAACTGTTCTGAAAGATCTTTGAGTTTTCTGACAGGTAGGGGAAAGTGCAGAGCTCTCTAAAGTAAGAACAGGAAGAGAAAGTAAATTTAGGCTGTTAGGGTGTAGATGGGAGCCTTGGACACATGTGTGGATAGAAGATGGGCGAGAAAATTGGCAGAGTGTGGTTCTATACCAGATGACATGTCTTGAGATTTATTTTAGAAAAAATCTTCAATGTCCAGTACACAGAGGTCAAGAAAGGCTTTGTCTCCTATGACAGAAATAGTACCATGGGGTGTTAGTTTTGTCCTTGTAGAGGCCATTTGCTTTGAAAAGTTTTGACAGAATGAGAACCATGAAATAGGAGGAAGACATAAGAAGATGTACCCATGCCAGCGTTGTTGGCAAATGCCTTTAATCCCAGCACTCAGGAGGCAGAGGCAGGTGAATCTCTCTGTGTTCGAGGCCAGCCTGATCTACAGTGTAAGTTCCGGGACAGCCAGGGCAGTTGGTTTTTAAACATCTGGTTTTGCATAACTACATGCAGTGACTCAGGGTTGGAGGCTTCCTGGGAGCAGCTATCCAGGAGGAGGTAACTGCTGGTAGATCTCATTCTTTCCAAACTATTTTTTAGGGTTCTTAGGATAGCAATATTGACCACTCTTAACTTTTTAGTTCCTCGGAAACCAGGAGTTTCAAATAGCATGGATTAGATTAAGAAAAGGATGTTGAAACCCCTTTGTTACTTGCAGTCATTGCCGAGAATAATATATCTCATCCAACAAAAATGAAAAACAATCAGGAAACTTATTTACTTTCAGCTCCAGTAAAGAGGCTTGAGAGTTAGTGGTAGATTAGATCATCAAGCCTCCTAGTCTCCAGGTGTGAGCTGATTTTTAGCAGGCTGCAGATCCACAGTCACTGATTAAGGAGTAGTTATGTAAAAACTCAGTGTGATCTCAGCTAAGACGTTTAGACCAGACCATTCTCCAATTTCCACAGAATTCTGCAGAGATGGTGGTGGTACCCACTGCTCGTTGACGCTGTTTTGCATATGGAGAATCTGCTGACTATGTCATCTGTCCCAACATTCAGAAAAGTCATCAGCACTGACACTGTGCTTGAGAAGGAACCATTAAAGTCATCTAGCCCAAGCTTACATTATTTTTCTCCAAATGAGAACGTGGTCTTGCTTAAGTTCTAGAAGCAGGATTTGACTCACTACACCACACTGCTCCTTCCCAAGATGTTCAAAATTGATCCTGTGTTCTATAGGACTAGAGAAAACGCTGGATGAAATAACAACACAGAAGTGATTTTGGAGTCCTCCCCTTGACCTCAGTTGTTTCCTATAATCAGAAATTCTGTTTGTCAGTATGAGATGCTGCCCTTGTCTATCCAGAGTCATTCGCCACTGGAGAACACGCCTGCCCCACTGCCCTGTACTTTCACCTGGTACCTTAATTTGTTCCACTTTTTGGTTTTTGTTTTTGATCTATAAAATAGATTAAAATGATAATCACGTCAATCTTCTTTTCTCTTTTTTTCCGAGACAAGGTCCTGGAACTCCCTTTGTGTAGACCAGGCTGGTGGCAAACTCACAAAGATCTGCCTACCTCTGCCTCCTGAGTGCTGGGATTAAAAGTGTATCCCACCACCACCTGTCTCCACGTCAATCTTTTTATAAAACATTTTATTAGCATGTCTTAGATGTACGAAATAATGGGCTTCGTTATGACATTTTCACATATGTAGATTATGAACTTTGATTATATCACTTACCTGTTACCATTTCATGTCTAATCAGGTGTTAGTCATATCATTTTTAGTGATTGTTTTTATTCTTCTGGCCTCTTTTCTGTTTGTTTCTTTTTTGTATTTTAAAAAAGGAGTAAGTACAAATGTACAGCTTGGTTAAATTCCCCCCTAGGACAGTGGTTTTCAAATTACAGCACACATAAAATCCCTGCCCCCCCCAGCTGGTTCTCATCTGCTCTACTCCTCTAAACATTTGAACTAACTCAGCCTTCTCGTATTCTTAATTCTGATGTAGGCAGCCTGTAGACTTCTCTTCAAAGTCTTTGGCGCTAAAGATGGATTCTGCTGATGGGCTCTGGCAACTAGTAATAGTGGTGACTACTTTGCCTTGCTTAGGGCTTTTCCTTAGTAGGACTGGTTTGAACTGTTTGAAGCCAGCTTCTTTTTGTTCTTGTTGTTTTTGGTTTTTGTTTGCTTTCTGAGACAGGGTTTCTCTGTGTAGCCCTGGCTGTCCTGGAACACTCTCTGTAGACCAGGCTGGTCTTGAACTCAGAAATCTACCTGCCTCTGCCTCCTGAGAGCTGGGATTAAAGGCATGCGCCACTTAGCTGAAGCCAGCTTCTTCCTTGAGATTGATGTCCTTTCTGCCCTCTTAAAATTTAATGCCAACATTTCTGTAGGTGAGCAGAGGAGGTAAGACAATTTTACCTTCTTGTGGACTGTTGATCCTGGATGTTGGGAATATCTCTGTACTTGGGGAATGTGAATGGGTGATAAAACACTTGCCTAGATGTATGAGACAATGGGTTTGATCCCCTCCACCACAAAAGAATACCTCTCTCTCATGTACTGTCTTCTGTATAGTGGACAAGAAAGTACAGTAAGGCCTTAAGGGGAAAAAAACAACAGAAACTTAAGTTTAACTAACAAAGATGCTACTTAGCTAGTTATTTTTTGTTTTGTTGTTTATTTTGTCTTGTTTTTTTGTTTTTTCAAGACAGGGTTTCTCTGTATTGCCCTGGCTGTCCTGGAACTACCTCTGTAGCCCAGGCTGTCCCTCAACTAACAGAGATCCATCTGCTTCTGCCTCCAAAGTGCTGGGATTAAAGCATGTGTCACCACTGCCCAGCTAGAGCAAAGTTTTTATATAGGACTTTATTCCAGATACTGCAGGTGTCTTCAATTGATGAGCCATCTTGTCCTAGCCGGAGGTTTTTGTTATGAAAAGAATGGGCTTCAGATGCATGGATCACCAGAATAAGCCTATTAAAATGAATGTCGTTAAGTCCCCAGCACTGCAAGAAAGAAGTTTATAGTGAATGTAAAGGTGGGCTAGTTGCTAGCAGTATTACCACGTAAGGACAGTATAAGACCTTGTCTTTCTCCGACTTCAGAAGTACGCTCAACATTTCAGCAGAGAGGACTTCAGTGTTCTTCCGAGCCTTATTTTAAAGGTATAGTTAAGGATCAGACAGATCTGGACTTAAATCTCAGTTACTGGTCCTGGCTGGGTGGCCTTGGATGAGTTATGCAATTTCTCTAGGCTTTAAAATTCTGTCAGAATGAAGACATGCTATGAAGTGGTATCAGGAGAGTAGGGTGGGTAGAGAAATTACAGTATCCATACACAATATGGTGCTTTATACATTATCACCAAAATAAATGGTGGTGACAGTTAGTGCTTCCGGAGTCAAAGTGTGCCCTCAAGGGAGTCTTTAAATGCTTTTGGCTATTTATGGAGACAGGCATTGCACTTCCTGGAACAGGGACAGGAGTGAGAAAACCAATTTCTTTTTCTCTTTTTTTCTTTTGTTTCTGGTGTGTGTGTGTATGTGTGTGTGTGTGTTTGTGTTAAGTGGGCACCAGATGTTGTGGCACATGCCTGTAATTCTAGCATTTAAGAAGAAGAGACAGGAGGATCATTTTTGGCTAGAGAGTGGATTTGAAGCAGCCTGGGCTACTACCTAAGATTCTGTCTCAGAAAACAAAACAAAAAGTGTTTCTTCTCATTGGAATTCTGTTTTCATTTCTTAGCGAGACCAAAGAAGGGGGAAGAATTATTGTGGAAGTTGAGGACAAAGTGGCAAAAATCAGGAATTTGAAGGTAAGCCTGAAATTGTGTTTGTTTTCTTAGGTACAAATCTTTATAATAAAAGAGGCTCTGGGGTGAATATGTTTAATATATTAGAGAGCAGGAGATGTAAGGATTGTGGGAAAAGCTTAGACCAATCATAAAGTAAATAAACAACAAAAGAATTATGCTTAGAGTCCAGAAAATGTGGCATTGTAGTCCATGCTGTTAAATAGAATAGTGCAGCTGTTTTGGAAACTGATAGGAGCTGCTTTGAAACCAAACCCAGACTATGTAATCGGGCTATGATTAGTTTAACTCATGCTGGGGGCAATTTGTATGTATATGTAACTCACCTGGCCACCAGTTAAACTTTATCCTGAGCCCGTCAACTGATAATACTTTATCCAGGTCATTATTAGGAATTTTAGTATTTGTCTGATAATGCAGGGTTTGTTTTGGCCATAATACGGTCCAGATGTCAGACATCAGCCTGCAGATCCCAGAAGGGAGTTAGTTGGTCACTAGCCTGAGTCTTGTTCAGATTTCTTTTTCCACAACCCTGCTTAAATTTGGAGCACAACTGGGCAGACACCAGGAACTTCCTTCCCTGCTCCTCACCCTGCCCTCCAGCATCAACTTCCTCCATCCTTCCTGATGTAGAAGATGAGCTGGTTCTTCTTTTGTGGACTTTGAGCAGTGGAAAGAAGCCAGGGAAGTGATCACCTGATCAATGCTGTAGTTAGCTTGTGTAAAACGCCAGCCTTCCCAAGAGCTGAGGAAGCTGAGGCAGAGTGAAGGTAGTCTAAATCCCAGTCCTCAGAGCTCTGCCCTCCCCCGGTTACTTCCGTGATGTGACTTGTTTCCTCTTGTCATTAGCTCCTGTAAAGGAGGGGTCCTGGGAAAGTCTAAGCAGGAGCTCCTGGAGAACAAAGGGCCTTCCATCCCATGCCTTCTCTCTTACCACCCTTGCTAGTCACCTCAGCTGTTTTGTTGTAAGATCTCATACTCTTGGGTCTAGAGAATAAAGTACATCCAAGAGGAAAATTTAAAAGCAAACTTAAAAAAATATTATTTTATGTGTATGGGTGTTGTGCCTGCATATATGTCTATGCACCACATAGGTACCTAGTGCCCTAGGGGGCCAGAAGAGGGAATCAGATCCCCCAGACCTGGAGATACAGATGGTTAAGACCCTCCATGTGGGTGCTGGGAATCAAGCCCAGGTCCTCTGGGCGGGCTGCCAATGCTCTTAACACTCCCCTAGCTGTTGACTTTCCTAAGGTCAGTTATTTATGAACACGCTTTTATTTATTATGACACCCATGTTCTGTAGATTTTGAGTGGCTAATGTCAGAGTTACCTTTCCCTTTTCTAACTTTCTTCTTGTCTAAAATGTGTTTTGGGTATATTTTCCCTTAACCTTGATATGGGTACTCTCAGTGCTGCTTCCTCCTCCAGGAGGACTCTGGTTATTCCATTTAATACTATTTCCCAGTCACTGAAAGTAGATTCCTAAAGGATCCCAATGAAAGCTCCAAGTTGATGAAGTCTGCTGCACCCAGAGGCTGTGCTACTCATGCCGTCAGTGTCCCATACAGAAATACCTAGGGAAGGATGAGTGATGACGAAGTCCATTAAAAGAGCCTTTTTCTCTACTCATGCTGTCAGTGTCCTATATAGAAATACCTAGGGAAGGATGAGTGATGACGATGTCCGTTAAAAGAGCCTTTTTCTCCTGCGCTGTCCTATGGTTCCTGTGTTTGTGTGCAGACACAGGCTAGTGTCATGGGAATATTTAGTTCCTGGGTCTTTATTTGTTCCTAGTAAGATGGAAATAGATGTTACCTCTCTTCTTTTGTGGCTGTCGTAAACATTATAGTGATAGTCCAGGTCTCTAATTATCAGAGAGCATAATTAAGAGCCACTGTCCAGATTCCAATGACAGGAAAGACACTGGATGCTGTGTTTAATTTTAGGTGAACAGTCGACCAGAGAGGTTTGGAGACACCCGGGAGAAGGTTGTAGCGTTTGGTTTTGATTACTGCTATTGGTCGGTCAACCCGGAGGACCCTCAATATGCATCTCAGGAAGTGGTAATGTCATTTTCCCTCCATTCTCCTTTTTCCAAATGTTTGCTGTAAATTTACTTTTCAAGATCATTGTGACAGTTGCAAACTTAAAGTACTCTAATTGCTACTTTTAACTTTGAAAACTCTCAATGAAAACTGGTTTTCGAGAGGAAAACCCTCAAATACATCGTGGAAGGTTTAGAGTTATTTTAATGATAGCATTAGTTTTCATAACTGTATACTTAGGTAAATTAGCATGGAATCTGGGTGATGAGTGTATTTTATGATATGCTGGTTAGAAACTAATGTTTTAATCTGAGAAATGGTAATAAGTGGCATCAGTTTCTTTTTTCTTTTCTTTCTTCTTTTTTTTAATATTGCAAAGAGGTGGAAAAAGACTGCTTGGTGAAGGTGTAGGAACTTGACTAGTGTCCATTTCGAATCTGGGCCTCGGAGTGACTAGGAGTGGGGCTTAGTGCAGATAGTCTTCTACTATTGTTATAGGTCAGTGTCTTAGGGTTTTTTTATTGCTGTAAAGAGATACCATGACCATGACAACTCCTAAAATAAAAACATGTAATTGAGGTGGCTTGCTTACAGTTTCAGAGGTTCAGTTCATTATCAGGATGGAGAACGTGGTGGCATGCAGGCAGCTAGATGTGATGCTGGAGCTGAGAGTTCTACATCTTGACTCAGAGGCAACAAGAAGTTGACTGTCACACTGAGTGAAACTTGAGGAAAAGACCTCAAAGCCACCCACATAGTGACACACTTCCCCCAACAAGGCCACATCTTCTAATAGTGCTACTGCCTTTTGGGGCCATGTTCTTTCAAACCACCACAGTCAGTAAGGCTCACCTCAAACATGGCGTACTTGTGTCTGTGTATATAGGACTTAGATGTTAACGAAGTGTCACCATTCATAGATAGCTGTTAGCAAGATGTCACCATCCATAGACTGTAAGGTATCACTATTAATAGATAATGGTTAATAAGATGTTAGCATTCAGAGATACCTGTGAACAAGGTGTCACCATTCATAGATAGATGTTAACAAGATGTCACTCTTTATTGGTGGATGTAAACAAGAATGTCACCTAGGAGCTGGGCAGTGTTGGAGTACACTTTTAATCCCAAGTGCTGGCACTTGGTAGGCCAGGTAGTCAGATCTCTGAATTGGAGCCCAGTCTGATTTATATAGCAAGTTCCAGGCCAGTTACACAGTTGAGACCCTGTCTCAAAAAAACAAACAAAACAGATGTTAATGTTAGTAATTCACAGGTAGATGTGTGATGATGACTAATTTCAGTTGTCAGTTTGATGAGCTCTAGAATCACCTGGCAGACTGGCATTGGCAGGCCTGTAGGGATTATCTTGGATAAGGGTCAGGTAGGAAGACCCTGTCACTGAGAATGGTACCATTCTGTGGGCAGGAATCCTGGACTCTATAGGAGAGAAGGTAAGCTGAGAACCAGTGTTCATAGTGTCCCACCTCCAGACTGGATGCTGTGTGAGCAGCCACTTTCAGCATCTGCCATCTTTCATTCCCTGCCATAATAGATTGTACTCTGAACTGTGAGCCAAATAAACTTTGTCCATTCTGTTGTTTTTTATCAAGGTATTTAATCATAACAACAAGAAAAGTAACCCAGATGTTAACAAGAGTGGGATCAGGGGATGGTAGTGCACACCTTTAATCCCAGCATTCAGGAGGCAAAGCCAAGGATCTATGAGTTTGAGGCCAGCATGGTCTACATGGTGAGTTCCAGGCCAGCGAGGGCTATAAGCGACCCTGTCTCAAAGGAGAGAGAGAGAGAGAGAGAGAGAGAGAGAGAGAGAGAGAG
>LOJH01010243.1:28398-40140 GCA_001685095.1 Ellobius talpinus
TGAGTTCCAGGACAGGCTCCAAAGCTACACAGAGAAACCCTGTCTCAAAAAAAGTTTGTGTCAGCAAAAAATGGTCAATGTTTTCTTTTCAATATCAATCTTAACTTAGTGTTTGTTCCCTACCAAGAGTATCAGAATCTTTATCAGGTGTAGGGATATATGCTGTGGTGTCCACACCATGGGTGGGTATGGTGGGTAGTTTTGATTGTCAACCTGACACAATCCAGAATTACCTGGGAAGGAGCTCTCAATGAAGATTTGCCTAGATTAGGTTAGCCTATGGTTAGAATGTGCCTATGAGTTGGGTTTAATTGAGTTGCGAAGACCCTTCTTGAATGTGGATGGCAACATTTCATGGCCTGGTCCCTGGACTAAATGAAAGGGAGAGAGCAAGATGAGCTCTGAGCCTACATGCATTACTTCTCTCTCTCTCTCTCTCTCTATCTCTCTCTCTATCTCTGTGTGTGTGTGTGTGTGTGTGTGTGTGTGTGTGTTTTGAGACAGGATTTCTCTCTGGTTTTGGAGCTTGTCTGGAATTGCTCTGCAGACCAGGCTGGCCTCGAACTCAGAGATCTGCCTGCCTCTGTCTCCTAAGTGCTGAAATTAAAGGTGTACATTACCACCACTGGCTCCCACCTTTTATTTTTAGATAGAGGTGCTGGGGTTATAGACTGTGGTCCTCATACTTGCATGGCCAGCACTCTGTCCATTGAGCAGTTTTCCTCAGTCCCACAATGTGGAAAATAACACACATTTTACCCAAGCATTTCATGAAATTTCAAGGGAGAAGTATACCAGGTGTGGTAGCGAAAGCCTTTAATCCCAGCATTTGGAAGGCAGAGGTGGATGGATCTCTTGTGAGTTTAAAGTCAGCCTGGTCTACATAGTCCTTTCCAGGACAGCTAGAGCCTATCTCAAAACAAAATAAAACAAAAAAACAAAGAGAGGGGTGGGTAAATCATTCTCAATGATGGGAAGAAAGTATAAAAAATTTTGTTCATATTATAGAAGATGGGGCAGAAGGAGTGTAAGAGCTGGAGAAAGGAGCTGAAGGATGTGGGACACTGGCATCCAGGCATGACACGGCTGTTGTACTCTTAATCTCATAGCAGGTGTGATTACTTGCACAAGAGCTGGACTATATTGAGCCTGCCAGAATTGTGTTGTGGGAGGGACTCATGGGGCCCCATGCGTACTTGAGAATTTATAAGCAGTTATCTATCAGTGGTCGGGGAGGGAGAGACATTGTCTTCAGTGATGTCACCACTGATAAAGTGCACAGTCCAGTGAACCCTTGAAAAATAAGCAAAAAAGAGACAGACACATGTAATTAAAAGGGGAGCTAGTTAGGAAGAGGGAGTAGAAGGGAGTTAGGGTGAGAGGAAGAAGGCAAGAAAGATAAACAGGGGTGAATATAATTGAAATATATTATGTACCCATATGAAAATTTCAAAATGAAACACATTATGTATAGGTAATATATGCTAGTAAAAACATTTTAAAATCTGATTAACAATATGATTGCTTGGTTTGTAATAAGATAGAACCTAAGTCTGTAGATTCTCTTCCAAAAATGAGAGACATTCTTGCCTAAGACTTGAAAGTAACACACACACACACAAACACACAAATACACACAAATTTAACCTCAGCTCCTTGGATTTCGAGAGTCTCTGACTTCTCAGAGCATCATGTGAGTCACTAAGTTAACTTGGAAGTTCCCTCTTTGGGTTTCATTCTGTCCTTCAGCCAAGAGCCTGTAGGCCACATGGGGGCCAATGATAGCTATGAGTGCAGTCCAATGCAAACTTGTCAACTTAATTCAAATGTTGAGGTGTGCATGTGTGTGTGTGTGTGAGAGAGAGAGAGACTGTTTGACGGTTTTTTTGTAACTCAGTTGCACAGTTTAGAATGTGAACTTTGTAGATGTCAGTATTGTGCCAACAAAGTCAAGAAGTATTCATTGTATTCCATCTAGTCCAAGGTATATGAATCATCAGGCTAAGGGTGGCCTCAGTATATCATGTACGGGATTCATGGGGTGCCCTTGGTTCAGTTGTCTAAATGTCAATAGAAATCTCTCTTGTTTCTGCAGAAAGACATAGAAGACAGTATTTTTCAACTATGAAGCAGGGAGTACGGGATATTTATATTCCCTCTTCCTCAAGATTGAATGCAAAAAAAAGCCTGAACTCCAATAGTAACCATTTGTCCAGGCATCACTCATAGTCTGGATTTTTATTTTATTTTTATTTATTTTATTTCATTTTTGAGCAGGGTCTCACTATATAGCCCTTGCTAGCCTGGAACTCTGGATATGTAGACTAGCCTGGCCTAAACTCACTGATAAACACTTGCCTCTGCTTCCCCAGAGCTGGGATTAAAGACATGGGCCATTGTACCATGGATTTTCAAGCTGTGAAAAGCAGAACCCTGGGGTGATGTGGGATTCCCCTCTGTATATTGTGGATATCATTGGTTAATAAAGAAGCTTCTTTAGGCCTATTGCAGTACAGAATAGGGCAAGGTGGGAATTCTAAGCAGATAGTGGAAGAGAGCAGACAAAGTCAGGAAGACACCGTGAGGCCACCCAAGGAGAAAGATGCCTGTGGGAACCTGCCAGAACCTTGCCACTAGGCCACGACCTAGTGATGCACGGATTAATAGAAATGGGTTAATTTAAGATGTAAGAGCTAGCTAGAAATACACTTAAGCTATTGGCCAAGCAGTGTTGTAATTAATACAGTTTCTGTGTGATCATTTCCGGTCTGGGTGACCGGGAAATGAACACGATGCCTCAGGCTACACTGGGGAGTTGATCTAGGCAGATGTGAAATTAAGCTCTAAAATAATCTCAGTTTATGCACGGTCTCCTAAGTAACTGTTCCTCAGGGGTGGAAGAAGCAAGCAGAAGAATGTGCTCATTTGCCTTACACATCTCTTAGAAGTAGTGGATTATCCCTTTGTCTCTCATTTCATTGTTCAGCTCTTATTTCTGAAGCTCAGCATTTAGGTATAAGACAGGTGCTTTCTAGGGATACTCACTGAGTTTACGCAGGAGGAAGATTAATACAGCTTCCGTGTAGCTGGGAGAGGCAGCAATTCTGTTGAGATGGAATTTGACAAGAATAGCAACCCTTAATTACTCTCTATTATTCCTCTCATGTTAAATTGGTCATCTTGTTTGTGGTGATGTTAAACACAGACATGTCATGGTTTCAGGCTGGTATGGTTTTTCCTTCTGTCCACATCCATTTTAAGAAAGTAAACAACTTCTTCTCTTCAAGGATCTGGAAACATTCCATGAAGTTTAGTGATTCGGTTTCAGGGTTTGGAAAAGCCAGAGTTAATTCTGGAAATATTTTCATAACCAACTTTCTTCCATAGGGAGAAAATGGGACTTTTGTTTTGTAGAGACAGAGTCCCATGTAGCCCACACTGGCCTTAAACTTGCTGTGTGGACAAGCCTTCTGCCCCTACCTTTCAAGTGCTAGGATTATAGGTTTGTGCTATCTTGCCTGGTTCTTAAAATGCTGTTGTTTTGAGATAGACTGTCACTGTGTAGACCAGGCTGGCCACAAACTTGTTCCTGCCCCTGCCACCCTCATGCTAGGATTACAAGTATGTGCTACCCCATGTGGCTGAACTATTGCCTGTTGAGGGCCGACCCTGTTCTAGGTAGACTGGGTATTTGAGTTCTATCGTGTCATTTCTTCTTCATGGCAGTCCTGGAAAGTGTAAAACCTAGATTTAAACCCAGGTCTGCTGCCTCAAAATCTTGACTTTTATACTAAATCCTACTAAAGTGCTGTATGAACTTGCCCTATATCCTGACTCTATGATGCCCTCTGATATTTAAAGTGTGATATGAATTATCTGACAATTAGTAGATACTGGACTGTTAAGTCTTACAGTAGTGTAAAAAGAACCAACAGTCATGAATGAAGGACATGTTATTTTCAGACCTTCTTCGTGACTCCTCTCTTTCTGAGAAATGGAGAACACCACCTGATTTTAGTTCTGTAACCAGAGCAAGTGTTTGTCTACGGATGTAATCAGGATGTTTTATCCCAAATTACCTGAGTACTTCAGTGGACTTGAGTATTCTGTGATATACAGCCAAGAGCTTATACTTTCTAACAGTGAATGAGAATGCTACTTACTCCTTTGTGACCCAGGGGCTCGGTGTTGAAGTGTAGCTGGGATGCTCCCACAGGCGACTGGGACCTGTGTCGCAGTGTAGTCATTGTGCTACTTTCTTTTCCTTCTTTGAGTTTTGAGACAGGGTCTGAGTGTGTGGCGAAGGCTGGTCTGGAACTCATTATATAACCCTGATAAACCTTCAGCTTGCTATCTTCCTGTCTCAGCTTCCCGGCTGCTGAGATTCCAGGCCTGCACTAGCTCATTGTGCTTTCTTCCCAGTATAACCCAGCACTCCTGGCTCATCTCTTTCCAAGTAGGTTCTCTTTCATCTGTCTTGTACCCTAGGGTGTCCAGTTTCAAATCAGAGGGGAATGAATGCAAGTCCTCCAGAATGAATCCAGAAGACTTTTAATATATGATGCTTTTGTTTTTGTTTGGAGACAGAATCCTCCTTTTGTGGCCTAGGCTGGCCTCTTCTGAGCTCTCCCCGCCTCAGCCTCCATTTGTTCCAGAAATAGGTATTAAACTAGAGTTAGTTTTGTATAGGTTGGGATTGACTTGAAGTCTGAGAGCTGAAGCGGAAGAAGTGACTTGAGGCCAGCGTGGTTTGAGGAATTGTGACTAGCTAGCGTGCAGCCTGCTCCTTCTGCAAAGGCTTTAAGGCTAGAGGAGGGGACTATGGCTTAGACAGGAAGGTGTACTGCCAGTGGGGTATCTGAGGCAGATACCCCACAGATCATCACAAAAATTAATCTCTTAAACCAAACCTAAAAAATGAGATGGGCTTCAACTGGCCTTGCTAAAGTATAAAACCAGTTCACTTGTGTCTCCAGTGCTAACATTGGCCTCGTGAGACCCTTTAGACTAAACAAGATTAAAAACAGGAAATATGCTCCTAGCAGCTCCTAGCAGCATAATTGGCGGAAAACTTTTCCCACATAGATGCAATCTAGGCTTGTTTTCCTTCCCCGGTGTATGTGTATGTGTGGTGTGCAGACATGTATGGAGGCTCACGGTCATGTGTGTGTGGTTGTGGTGTGTGTGTGTGTGTGTGCACACTGGCCCAAGGTTGATTTCCAGTTTTCCTCAGTCACTCTCTGCCCTACATACTGAGGCAGTCTCTCCCGGTGAACTTGGATTCAACTTTTTGCCTAGTCTAGCTGGGGGTTCCCTGTCTTCCCCTTCTTCGTAACAGCATTACAGGTGGTCTACCACATCCACCCAGCTTTTTTGTTCTGAGAAACCAAACTCTAGTTTTCACATTGGCCTTGTCTGGTGAATACCACTCAGCCATATCTCCAGCTTCCTTCTATACAAGTATTTGCAGCTCAAACAATGTGAAACAGCTTGGTCCTACTTGACTACGTCTTGGTGCTGCTGGACCAAACCCACTAAAAACAATGCTGAGGGGCTCTTTTGAGTACACTGGAAACAGTGCTGTATGCAAGACTCTAATGAGGATCAAACATGTGGAAAGTAATTCAGGATTTAAAGGAAAACTACAGAGCAACCATAATGTAAATTTAATCTGCATATTTTTTGTGAGCATACCGAATTCAGTCCATTGTTATACATTCATTTATATGCACTGTGTTGCTTGTGGATGCCATGTCGGAACCTCAGCCTTAAATGAGCATCCTCTGTCTAGTACTTCAGGGGCTTGCCTAGGGTTTTCTTGTGATGGTGAACCCAGGGAATCTCTATTGTTAGGGATCCAACTCCCAGGACTACTGTTCTTTTACATGCTATCCTCGCTAGAGCAGAGGGACAGTTACATTTGAGAACAAGGGAAAGAAGGGACAAAGAGTCTAAAGGCTAGGAAGGCAATGCTTATTTGGCTTGGTTTTGTTTTTCCTTTCTCCGCAGCTGTGATGTTATTATGCCTAAATAAATACTGTGTTGGGGAAAGTTTTGGAAGCACTAAGACTATGACCCAGACTCTCTCTTTGTCACCCTGGCCTTTGCTCTCAGCTCTCGTCTGGCTCAACTCAATATTATGAACATGTTTCTTCAGAAGATAACTGTGTGGTCAAAAGAAACAATCACCTGGTGTGCTGTAACTCCATTTAAAATATATATACGTGCATGCACACACACGTACACATGTTACTTTAGTATTTTAAGATACACTCACAAAATAATATGTGGCCTTTTCAGACATTCTTAGCATTACCTTTCTCTCCTTTCTCCCTCTTCCTCTATGTTACCAACATACTTTTAATATTACCTGGGTGGTTGAGATACGTGCTGAGAAATGGTGTTTTATAAATTTTAATCTGTGCAACAACATAGATGAACCTTGAATATTAAGTGGAGAAAAATACCTTTTTTCTTTTTTCATCCATGTTGTTACACACAACAAAATTTTCTTTATTTCTAAAAAGTTTCCTTGTGTGAAAAAAATTTCCTTGTGTGGAATTAAAAGTTTGTCTACTCATTAAGTTCTACTCATCTCCCACCCCATTTCCCCTAATTTGTAGGAAGACTATAGGTTAAAATACATTTAGGCTTTTCTCTGTAATTAGATGAAGCCGTAATTTACTGTGGTTAGTGTTTGCTGTATTTTACTAATAGGTTATTATCTTTATTTCATTTTGGGTCATCCACAATTTCAGTTTTTATTTTTCTGTGATTGAAGGGTTATCGGTGATTTCTTCATTTCTGTACTGTCTTATATCATTGATAGTTTTCTGGCTGAACGTGATTGCCTTGTCATCTAAAGAGTGCAACGGCATAGTGGAAGAAAATAAGCATGTTTACCTTGTACTAACATTTGAGTCCTATTTCTTGGTGTATTTGACTTTCCAAATTTCATTCAGTTAATCCCTCACAGTGTAACACAGTTGTTTATACAGTTTAGACATCTTTTCTGTTACACAACCTACTTGATTTTCAAGGCTCCATTCTGCTTTTTCCTGAGTCATTTTCTGCGGCATGAATAATAAAGACCCAGAGACAGATATTGGGGTTCAACCTGAAGACCAGAAAAGCAAAAGCAGCCAAGCCACTAGAGAGCTCTTACCTCTTTGAACTCTTCAGACTGAAAGAGAGCCAGTCCTCTTCCGCCTTATATTCCTCTCTAGTCCTGGGATTAAAGACGTGCACCACCACTGCCCAGCCTCTATAGCTAACTAGTGTAACTGCTGGATTAAAGGTGTGTGCCACCATTGCCTGGTCTGTATGGCTGACTAGTGTGGCTGCTTTTCACTGATCTTTGCGCAAGCTTTATTTATTAAAATACAAATGAAATATCATTACAGTTTTCCCATTGCTTTAGTGAATACCTGAGATGATGAGCTTACGACAAGAAAAAGTTTTTGGGGGGGCAGAAGTTGCAGTTCACACCCATTTAGCACTATTGCTTGAAGGCCTGTGGTAAGGCCCGTCATGGTGGGAAGATGAGGCAGAGCGGAAAGAGGTGTTTGTTGCTAAGGTCAGGCGAAGAAAGGATGGAGGGGCCAGAATCCCCAGTCTCCTTACAGGGCACTCCTGTAGTGACTCTAAGACCTCCCACTAGTCTGCCTCTCAAGGTTTCCAAAACCTCTGCTGCCCCCAATGGACCAAGCCAATCAAATATGGGCCCTTGGGACATTTCCAATCCAATCTGTGTATATACGTTTTCCATGTCATCTTCATATGGTTCTTCAGGCAGCCATATTCATCTCCTCTGTTATGTTGAGTGACCTCATTTTACTCCTCCTTGTCAACTCTTGACCCTTGCCCATCTCACTCTGTGCACTAGGGGGTGGCCCAGCCTATCAGATTGATCAGTGGGTTCCTTTCCCCTCTGTCTTGAGGTTGGGGTCCAGTGAGTAAGATCTGGAGCAGGAGATGTGGGGGGGGCAGTTTTCTGCTATGGAATTGGCCCAGGCTGGCGATCATTAAGTCAGACTTTCCTTGATCTGGCATCCTATCTGCCTCCCTCCTCTCAGGTTTGGTGATCTCTTCTCTCCTGTTCCAGATAGCTCAGGGTGGTCAGCTTCCACTGCTTCTGGTCCACTTGTGGTTTTCACTTCCTTTTCTACGTAGTGTTTGTACTGAAGTTCTGGTGGATGATTCTATTTTGAACATCACCTGGTCTAATTTATGCCCTGGTGATGCAGTGCATAGCACACTGCACATTTCTTTCTCTTTCCTTCTTTTTTTTTTTCTTGATATAGGTCTTCTCTGTGTACCCCTGGCTATCCTGGAACTCTCTGTAGATGAGGCTGATCTCAAACTCAGAGATTCACCTGCCTCTACCTCCCGAGTACTGAGATTAAAGGCGTGCACCACCACCTCCCAGCACATACAGCACATTTCTTATGCCAGTACATGCTTATTTTCTCATTGTCACGATTCCTCTGTCTCAGTAAGATTGTGAAATATCTTATGCTTAATGAGCAGTTTCATACATTATTTTCTCATATTTGTTTTAATTTGATTATGAAAATAAACTTTGAGTTTTTCATTCTCATCATTCTTATTTTACCAATGATAAAAAAAGAAACACAGCATGTGGTTGACACTAGAAAGTCACGTAGAAAGTGGTAACAACATTGATAGCCATGTGACCCAGACTTAACCCAAATATGGTGTGCTTTCTGGTTATTTTCTTCATATCTTTTAGGAAATTGGATCCAGTGTCTTGTATATGCTAGGCAAGCACCCTACCTCTGAGCTATATTCTCAGCCCTTTTATTAAAATAGAATTTTGGGGGCATTTACAAACTTAAAAAGAAGACAGTACATTTAAAGATTTTACCTCCCCAACCACTTAAAGTCGCCCCTAATGCTCCAGTATGCACTTCCTGCAAGAGGGCATTCTGTGATATAGCCACAATGCAGCCTTCAAAATTGAGAAATGAAATGACTGTATTAGTGCCCTGTGATCTTCAGACCACATTTAGATAGTTCTAGTAATACTATTTAGAGATGAAAGGAAACAAACCCAGACCAGGAAAGGGAGCGGCAGGTCCAGATAGGCAAACACAAGCAAACAGGTGGATGAGCAGGCAATTGAGTAGGCTGTGTCTACAGCAGGGCACCAAGTCGAGTTGGGGATTCTCAATCCATGACACACATACTAGATATCGGAAGATAGGTTGGTATGGGACCATGCCATCATAGTGTTAGGTGTCCATCACTTTCTGGCGTATAGGTAAGGAAATCACACTCTTTCCTTGGTCTGGTATATCTAGTAAGTTCTTGGGTTCAGTTTCCCTTATATAATTTTGTTGCTGTTGATTTTTTTTGAGATAGTTTCTCTGTGTAGCCTTGACTGTCTTGGAACTCACTCTATAGACCAGGATGGCCTTGAACTTAGAGTTCTCCCTGCCTCTGCCTCCTGAGTGCTGGATTAAGGGCATGCTTATACTCAGTTCCCTTATATGATTTTAAAATGCCCATGTGTTCTCACAGTTTCAGTTTTCTCCAGGAAATGTATCGGGTGGCTCCCTTTGTAGTCCTGGGGATAAGTCATTTTTCAGTGGGTTCTGACAGACTGCTGCTGACAGAGGGTACAGCTCTTGGTTCACTCAGGGCTGTCATCTTATCCTTTGAAACGGAGTCAAAAGCTGCTTGTAGAGTCTCCTCGGGAAGTACTCAGCCAGAAAATCCATTGTTTTGTACAACATGGAGTAACTTAACGTAGGACATAGCCTGTTCTGAACACCAGACAAACAGGAAGTCTTTATTCATCTGCCAATGTCATATGCAGGCTGACGCCTCTTTCCTGTGGCGTGATCTGCTCCAGAGGAACAGAAACATTTGATCTGTACTTGGGCCAGGGCTGAAATGATGTCTGTTAACCCTGTGTTAGGCATGATGATGATGATGCTGATAATTTATTTCTGGAATTTGATAGGCAAGGCACTCTACCACTAACCTGTCTCTGTCCAGCCCCTGAGCTGGGAGTATTATCTTCATTTCACAGATGAGGAAACTGAGTTCAGGTTATTTGGACAGAGAGCCAGCTTTTCAACACAGAAATCTCAAAGTGTGTGTGTTTGCCTATTAACTCTCAGAGCAGCTGTTTGGAGGAAGAGTTAAATTGCACCACTGAGTTATAGATCCACGTGAAGGGAATGTGGGTCAGTGAGTGCATGTGTTCTCTTGACTTCATCTCACTACCCCCGTGACCTGCAGTCTAAGCACAGTTCTGAGGCCCGAAAATCTCTGTGAGTAACTAATGTCATCATAAGTGCCAGCAATTGTCTAGAACCACATTCTGGTTTAAAGGCTCTGCTACCATATAGAGTTAATTTTTAAAGAAAAATACTCCCTCTAAAACCTAACTCTTTCCAGACTTGAGACATCACCTCTCCTAGTTCTTTTCTAGAAAGGTTCTGGTAGCAACATTTGAATTTAATATTTAGTACTTATTTTGAATAGTTTCTCATCCTGAATTAGAATTGTGTCAGAGTGTCTATTGCTTTAATAAAACACCATTGACAAAAATCAACTTGGGGAGGAAAGGACATATTTCATCTTACACATCCAGGTAACAGTTCATCACTGAGAGAAGTCACAGCAGGAACTCAAGCAAGGCAGAAACCTGGAGGCAGGAGCTGATGCAGGTCATGGAGGACACTTGATGCTTGCTGGCTACTTGCTGGCTGCTTACTGGATTGCTCCTCATGGCTTGCCCAGTCTGCATCACCAGCCCAAGGATGGCACCACCCACACCAATTAATAGTTAAGAAAATACACTATAGACTTGCCTGCAGGCAGCTCTTACAGAGGTTGAGAGTCCCTCTTTTCAAATGACCCCAGCTTGTGTTAAGATGACATAAAGCTATCTAGGAATCATACGGGGTTTTTTTTGTTTTTGTTTTTAGGATAGGCTTTCTCTGTGTAACAGCCTTTGCTGTCCTGGAACTTATTCTGTAGACCAGACTGGCCTCAACCTCACAGAGATCTGCCTGAGTGCTGGGATTAAAGACGTGGACCAACACTGCTAGGTCCATATGCACTTTTTACAATTACTTTTGCTGAGTCCACTTGTTTAGAGAACATAATGGCTAACAAAATAAAAACCCATCCAAACCAAAGCAACTTATCAGTGACAAATCCCTCTAGGAATATGTAGGCCACCTCTACTCTTGGATCTTGAACCATTGTTAGGAAATTGTCAGCAGTGTTGTTGATTCTAGTTGGGTTTGAGAAAGGGATGTCTGAGCCGGGCATGGTGGCACACACCTTTAGTCCCAGCACTCCGGAGGCAAAGACAGGCAGGATCTCTGAGTTTGAGACCAGCCTGATCTACAGAGTGAGTTCCAGGACAGCCAGGACTGTTACACAGAGAAACCCTGTTTAGAAAAACAAAACAAAACACAAAAAGAAAGGAAGGAAGGAAGGAAGAAAAAGGTCTAGAGTTGCTGTGCATTATATATCTTCTATTACTTGAACTCTTAAAAAATAAAGGAAGTCACCTATCTCTCCTGAATTGGTGTCTGTGGCAGACTGCAGTTCAGTGATTTATCTTAACCTTTAGACTGTGTCTGATGTCATATTGTGAGGCATAATTAATAAAAACTCAGAGAAACTGGGGTTCAACCTGAAGACCCAAAAAGCAAAACAGCCAGCTACTGGCTCTTACCTTGACCTCAGTCCGAAAAT
>LOJH01010244.1:0-24629 GCA_001685095.1 Ellobius talpinus
ATGGAGATCTCTGTGTGACTTTCTTTGGGGTATGCCGGCTGTGGGATACTGGGCAGGACAGAAACCCCAACAAGCAGGCCCCTCATGCTACATTCAATCATCATAACAGTCATGAAAGCAGTTACATTGGACAAAAGCCCTATGCTTGCAAGCATTGTGGAAAAGCCTTCAGCCGGCCCTGTAGTCATTACAGACATGAAAGGAGCCACACTGGAGAGAAACCTTGTGCATGTAAGCATTGTGGAAAAGCCTTCAACAATCACAGTAGTTGTAACAGATGTGAAAGGAGCCACACTGCAGAGAAAGCTTATGCATGCAAGCATTGTGGAAAAAAGTTCACCAGTTCTTATCGAAACATTCATGATAGAATTCACATTGGAGAGAAAACTTAGGCATGTAAGCACTGTGGAAAAGCATACACCAGTTCCAGTGCTTGTAGCATTCATGAAAGAATGCACACAGCAGAGAGGAATTATACATGAAAGCATTGTGGGAAAGCCTTTTTCTGTCCCAGGATTCTGAATATGCATGAAATAATTCACACTAGAAAAAAGCGTTATGCATGTAATCATTGTGGAAAAGCCTTCAACCATCCTAGTAATTGTAACAGACATGAAAGGAGCCACACTGCAGAGAAACCTTATGCATGAGCATTGTGGAAGAGCCTTCAACAAATCCAGTAGGTGTAAGAGACATGAAAGGAGCCATACTACAGAGAAGCAGAAGACTTATACATGCAAACATTGTGGAAAAACTGTTTCTGGTGTAGGCATCTGAACATCCATGAAATAATTCACATTGACAAAAGCATTATGTATCTAAGCATTGTGGAAAATCATTCAACAACCCCAGTAGTTGTAACAGACATGGAAGGAGTCACACTGTAGAGAAACCTTTTTCATAGATCTACAGAGAAGCCCTTGACCAGCATAGACTGGGAGGTTTCCCCAGAGATTTGTTGTGATAATTTGCCTGCTTCCTTCTGAATCCACAAACTACTTGACTTCCTTTGCCAAATCTGTTTAGTTATCTTTTGTTTGTATATTATACATTGTACATATTATAACACACTTCTACTGTTCTCTTCCTGGATTTTTCCCAAATGTCTTGTCAACCTGGATGTTTTGAGCCCTTTTGGAGACTGTCTCACAGGGTGCCACAGTCGAAAGGACTCTTGGTTTTGTGGCTTCCAGGTGGAGCAAGTAACTGGCCAGGGGGAGGATTATTCAGATCTTGTTTCTCAGAAACAGTGCTCTGCCCTCTCAGCAGAGTGCCATCTGGCCCTGGAGCAGGACTCCAGCAACACTGATTTCGGGACATCATGTTAGATGCAACCTAAAGGCCATCTCCCTTTAAATCAAGATGCTCAGCTCAGGACTTTAAGTTCTAGGTGCCTTAAACTGGCTGCCTTTAGTAAGTCACTGCGTTTCTTTAGTTTTAGTAAATTTGCCTTCAAGAAAGGAGGCTAGATTTGACAGCCATTAAAGACTTTGCTTCTTGTAAAGATTGATTTTTTTGGGGGGTATGGCTTTTCCTAATTACTTAACCTTTACCCCCTATACGACATGAACATACATATTTCTGTGGCATATTTTGTGACTCTGCAAGTTGACTTTCTGTCCTCTTACACTCACCAGATCTTTGGAAGAAAGAATAACCCAGTGTTTCAAGAGGATAGCTGGTGTAGAGATGGAGAGACAGATGTTCCCCGTGTCTCGGGGCTGTTTAATGTGCTATCGGTCCTCAGGTTTCAGCAGTTCTGAGTCTATGCATGGTCTGAGCCTCTTAAGTGAGTGTAGCTGTTTCTTCTGATACAAACACCGGTTTCTTCCTTGCTTAGCTGCCTTGCAGGCGTTGAAAAGGAAGAAGAGGCTTGAGAAGCAGCTCACGCAGGTTGATGGCACCCTTTCCACCATTGAGTTCCAGCGGGAAGCACTAGAGAACTCACACACCAACACTGAGGTCTTACGGAACATGGGCTTTGCAGCCAAAGCAATGAAAGCCGTTCATGAAAACATGTGAGTGACCCAGACTCCTTGTCCTTAATGTTGGGGAGATCCTGTGAAACCGTATGACAACTCTGGTATTGAATGGAATGCTCTCTCAGAAGTAGTTTTGAATTTCCAGTGACAAAATTGAAAAAAGTATAGAATTTTGTTTTCCCTATTTCTCAGTTCCTTTATGAAATCCTATCTGTAAAAACTGTAATTCTAGGATTCTAAGGTCAGTGAAGGTATTAGAACTGTAGAATAGTGGTTGCCAAACTTTGATGCCTATGAGAATCATCTAGATAAAAGCTGTTAAGAGCATGTAGACACCCAGTCTCCTTGAATTTAGCCGGAGGGTAGAACTTCTGTTTTAACCGAGTTCCCCAGGCCAAGATGGACATCACCAACTATTTGAAAGCCCCTGACATAATGTATTAGTTTCTGGGACCAGGGTTTATAGTTTTCTGGCTGTAATCCCATTCCCAAAGTTGACTGTACCCTGGAAAATGACTTTCTATCTCTGACTCAGTTTCCTCGCCTATCATTTCTTACTTCTGCTTGTTGAGAAGTTCAGTGAGACATGTTAGACATAGCATAGTTCCTGCTGCAAGCAAGCACTGAGCAGTCAGTCTCTGAGATGTGGTAAGGTACCATGGTCTATGTTCACTGTGGGCAATGCAGACCTGGGACCTGGTCCTCTGCTGATTAGGGACAGTGACAGTAGACTCCTGGCCAAGGAGTAGTAAGTGCTGAGATACAGACTCCGTTCCAGAGGGCGAGAAGAGGCCAAGGTAGCGGTTGGGGTTTTGAAGACCTCTTTGAGACCATCTTCTTGCCTTAGTAACTCATCAACCAGCTGCCATTCTGACACTTCAGAGCTCGTTACGTACACAGTGGGACTCCCAGTACCCCATGGTGGTAAACTGAGTGCTGAAGTGGATTGCAAAGCCGGGTTTTACCTTCAAGTCCCTTAGTTGCATGAGACAATGGTGCTCTTTGGAGAGAAGTTTAGTCTCAGTCGCAGACTTTGGTACATGCTCTGTACTCCCTTTAGTAAAAACATTTACTACAGCGCTAATGAGGATTGAGCATAACGGGTGGTAGGAAAATGATAACAGAATTCCTTTCCATTACCTGTGAAAACATCTGAAGGTCTGAGTTCTGTAGTAATAGAGTCTGAGGAACTGAAAAGACGGGGGAGTCCTGGGCTCAGCCTTTCAGTGGTGAGGGTACTTCATAATGAAGGACACTCACTTCGCTTTTGTCTAATCAGCTTGGCCTGTTTTCTGAGCTGGAGGAAAGATTCAGAAACAGGGCTACAAAAGCAAGTTAGAGCCTGGCCTGGAGACCTCGGAGACTAAGGGTGAAGCAGCTGTCCTGAGCTTGGACCTGCTTGCTCCCGCACCATTGGCTGAGGTTGTAGCTTCCCTGAGGGTGTGCTCGGTCAAATCCTACTGTTTCAGCGCCCCTCCCCACACATTCTCTGCAAGGGAAACCCTCAAGGAGTCAGCATTTCAGAGCTGTGTTATAGAAAGTGATTCTCCAGTCCCAAAGTTTAGTTTCTCTACAGAGTTGCTTCAGGGTTGGCTGCTGAGAACTGGTGTGCTATCTCAGTCATGGTGGTTGTCAGAGAATTAAGGGACATCCACACAGGGGTACTGCACACACTCTACCGCATGCACCTCCCAAACTCTTCCATTTCAAATGGTTCTTGAAGGCAGAAGGTAAAATTGAAAATACATGTGATTGTCCAGGGTTACTAATTTTTTTGACACTCCAATTATTATTTTTCTTAATTGATGAATGTTGAACCAGGAATTTTTGTTATGGTGCTGATGTAACTAAAGAGTATATCTGAAATAAACTTGGCTTCATATGGAATTAAGTCTAAATTCATAATTGTAAGATGAAACTCTAAAATTCCAACTAAATGTTCCCCAGGGATCTGAACAAAATTGATGACTTGATGCAAGATATCACAGAGCAGCAGGACATTGCCCAGGAAATCTCAGAAGCATTTTCTCAAAGGGTTCAGTTTGCTGATGGCTTTGATGAGGTAGGTGCAATCCTAAAGAATGTGGCACTGTGGCTACTCTCGAGGGCAGCTTCCTATCACATATAGCAGACAATTTGTTTATTGCTTAACAAATTAATGATATTTATGGGAAGTATCATTTTCCAGGCGGGAAATGAGGTGTTAGTAGCTGATTTCAAGGAAAGATGACTATGGTTTGGCAAACAGCTTCTTAATTAGGTTTTTAGATATTAAGGAAAAAGAAAACAGCGCGCGGTTACATGAAGTTAGTGATGTTTAATGGTTGGAGTATAAATAGTTTCATTATGAGTGATCACGTGCTCTCACATCTGCCCATAGAGCAGATGGTGTCGCTCTGTAACAGCAGATGACTGTGCTCTGTGGCTGCTAAGTTAGGAGTTAGGCTGCTCTGCTCATCCCTCAGTCTATAAAACAAGTAATTGTGGAGTGGCATTGTTTACACTCCTGTTCTGCTCATATCAATCAGTCCCGCAGCCCGAGAAGGCTGTAGCTACATTGGTGGTGCTCATGATGGAAATTTCAGTGGTTCCGTTCAAGTTACACATGTCCAGGTTGAAGACATTCTTAGGCATATTCCCAAGGGACAGAATAGCACAGCTTTCTGTTTCTATGTCATACAACAGATGATGAGTAGCAAGTGAAGATGTGGCCAAGAGAGCTTTAGGAAGTGAAGGTTTGCTGCTAGCAATGTTCCAAACTGATATGGGAGTGGAGCTGGAGGGATGGCTCAGAGGTTAAGAGCACTTGTTGCCTTTGCAGAAGACTTGGGTTCTGCTCCCAGCATTCACAGCAGGGATCAAAATCATCCATACTTCCAGTTCTGTGGGATCTTACACCCTCTTCTGATCTCTGTGGGCATCAGGCACGCATATGATATGCTTACAGACATGCAGGCAGAACACTCATACACATGAGGAGTTGACCTGTAGGTCAGATCAGTCATGGCCTGTTCTTGTGTAGCTCTCAAGGCAAGAATGGTTTCAACTCTTTGGAACTGTAGAAAATAAGAAAGAAGAGCCTGCAACAGGAGGGTATCTGGCCTGCAAAGCCCAAAATACTACTGTCTGGCCCTATGTAGAAGAACAGGAGGATTGAGATTTCAAGGTCAACCTTGGGTCACATGGTGAATTCAAAGCCAACCTGAGATACATAGAGAGGTCTTGTCTTAAAAAAACAGCAGCAAAACAACCAAATATGGATCCATGTACATGTGCACAAATTCAAGCATGGGCCCCCTGGATATGGGGCATGCTGATTTACCCTGGCACTACCCAGTAATGAGTTCTCAATAAATTTGTTGAGTGAATAAATCTCAATAAATGATGGGTGAATAAAGAATCTAATTGAATGAATACACAGGTAGGCTAGACCTTCTCTGATAGCTCCCTGCTGAATTACTGCATCTCCCAGGTTTCCTAGTGGATGCCGAGAGGAAATGTAATGTATGGGCGGTAGTCATTCCTGCTCCTGTGAGGGATCACGTTCCATTTACACACGTGGGTGGCAAGATGCCCTTTTGCTGTGAATAAACATGGTCCCATCTAAGGTCAGACCAAGCTCTCCCCCTTCTGTCATCTAATCATTTCCCGTTATGGCAGCCTCTGAAGTATAATGAAATGTTTTGTTTAGACTGCCACTCACTTCCGCAGGAGCTGATGTATGCTGGAGGAATTCCCAAATTAGGCAGGTGTGAGCTAACTCAGATTAGGCAGGTGTGAGCTATCTCAGATTAGGCAGGTGTGAGCTATCTCAGATTAGGCAGGTGACCAATGTCCTTAAGACCTCAAGCTGATGGGAGTTTTTACAGGTGTTGGGTGGAGAATAGTTTGATTAAGCCAGACTTTCTGAGCCTACTGTAAAGGAAAAATACATTATACTAATTTTGAATTTTCCTCATACAAACACATGGGCTGGGGACATAATCCAGTGGCACGGCACTTGCCTAACATGAACAGACACTGCTGTTCCATCCCCAGCACTGTGAACAAAATCACCTAAACACACAATTTATATTGACTTTAATGATCTGATAGAGGATCTATCTATGGTATGTTTTTTTTTTTACTTTCTGTGCAATATATTTTCTATGCTTGTTTTATTTTCAATAGTATTTACTCAACTGAAAATATTTATTTCCTCTAATTAAAATTGCAGAGATTCTCAACAGGAGAGAAAGAAAAAGAACATACTGAAAAAATGACAGTCAAGGTGTAAATTTCCAGAACCTGAGGAGATTATATATTCAGCCCAAATTACTTGAATGGCTGTTTGCTGAAGTATTATAAGATTAACTACAACAAATTTGTACAACCCGAAGTATTCATTTCTAATCATTGCTCAGTGTTGCTTAATTTTAAAATAATAAATATTCCGTTCCGCTGGGTTCGCACACATCAGTTGGGTGGCAGATGTTCTCTTTGCTGTGTTTAGGGAAGCCACCTCCTGTAACAATAACTCCGTAATTCTCTCTTCTGTGTTCAGGATGAGCTGCTGGCAGAACTCGAGGAACTGGAGCAGGAAGAATTAAATAAGAAGATGACAAAGATGCAGCTTCCGAATGTACCGGCCTCTTCCCTCCCCTCACAGCCCAGTAGGAAGCCCAGTATGCCCTCCAGTGCACACCGATCTCGAGCAGGTGTGTGCACACCCCACAACCCGCGCCCACATAAGTTCTCAGAGCAGTAGGCAGGCTGCTGCTTTCAGTGCCCCCTTATACTGATTTGTATACATAAACACATCTAGTATGCCATTCCTACCCATTTCCCATGTGCAGCATAAGTGATGCTGATGACTGGTTTCCTCACTTTTGTGTTCCAGCGTCGTCCAGGAGGACAGAGGACGATGGTGACTTCCAGCAGCTGGCAGCTTGGGCTACTTAAGCTAAAATGGGAACCTCTGACGCCTGAATTATTGAACTACACATAAGACATAAATGCTTTTGCAAAGCTTAGAAGATAGCAATGACCTGTTTTATGAATTGCTGTCTTTTACAAAGCAGTTAAGTCATGTGTAGACACGTCAGGCATGGAAAGGGGCTGGTAGCATCATAGAAGACCGTTCCAGACTGATGGAGTGGGGGCTATCTGCTTTACTGTATTTTAGTTCTGGTACAAGTTGATTCTTTGTGTATATGTATTGAAAGAAAACTGATTCTACTGACATTTAATACATATTCCAGCTTGTAAGTCATCCTGAAGCAATACCTAGGGTAACTGGAGGCGATATCTATGCAAATACAAGGCTGCTGTGTGTGTCGAGGTCACCCACAGTAAATGTAAATACGCTTCTAGAACAGATTTGAAGAGAAGTCCTTAGTGAGTCTATATATACAATTTCAATTGAGTTTCAGGGTTGAAAATCTTCACGGAGCTTTAATTGACATTTATTATGCTGGTTGAGCTTTGAGTGGGGGCAATGCATGCATTGCCCCAAATGTCTGACTGCACAAGCAGTTTAGCCTGCTCAGCAGGGCTCTCTGGGGTGTGATTCAGCCACTTAGAAAGCCAAGTGAACACAGGCCTCCATGATGCTGCTGCTTAGGCTTCACAGGAATGCCCATTGCTTCCTGTTGTGTGCTCTCCTGTGCACTAACAAAGCGGAAACAATGCTTCACAGCACGCACCTCATAAAAATACTAAAATACTGGCAATTAAAAATATATCTGGAGTAAAATTTTGCCCATAATTATGGTTAAATGAAGATAAATTATAAACTTGGATATCTCGCATGCCATATCAGACGATGAAATGACAAGCACCACAATGCGAGGTTTTCTGATGCCCTCTGCACTCCTTTGAGCAACGCTGCGGCACGGAGGAGGAGCACCACCAAAAGGAGCATCACCACCGCATCTCTGAGCCCTTGTTCCGGCTCAGTGGTCCCATTCTGCCGCAGGTGTTTGGCACTTGTTCTTTCTCTTGGCATTTTTCCTGCCCTGCACAACGCGCACACAAAATCCTTCTCATTCTTTAAATTCTGGCTAAAATATTCCATCTTGGGAAACTTAATTTTTTTCCCCAGACTATATGCTTGCTTTTATAGCACTCAGCTTTCTGTTATGGCATTTTTTGTGTTCTCTCTCAACATTTAACCTGAGTGCATTCCCCTGTTGGACTGTGGTAGGGTGAATGATGAGACTGCTTTAAATAGTGTATTTTCAGGACTCTTCAAAATCTCTCATGTACCCTGGGCAAGCCTTTCAGCATTTACTCAATGCTCAGCAACTGACAGACGATGGATTCACCTTCTGTCCCTAAGAAGTCCTGAAATCGGGCCAAGCCTGTGGAGCAGCAACAGTGTTTGACACTGAAGGAGAGACAGCTCTGGACAGTGATGCCCAAGACAACGGAGGCTGATGCAGTGCGCTCATCCCGTGTCCTGGCTCACATACCACCCACATGCCCGCTGAGTGCAGCTAGCTGCGGGGAAGGGAAGGGAAGGCACAAAGCCCCCACCAGACTTGTGAAACTTGTAAAGTGAGTGAATTTTAATTATGTTTAATTTTAGTTAATTTAATTAAAAAACATTTCTCAATGCATTTATTAGAAACATTGAAGTATTTCAGCACCTTAGTTCTGCGTTTTCAGCAGCTAAACGTTTGTCTATGGGTCAGTATTTGTATCTGTCCTGTTTTTCTGCCTCCCTCACTTCTTTCCATCTTTCTGAGATTTTGAGGCACAGCCTCACCATGTAGCACACAAATTCACTTCATACCTCAGGCTGACATTGAACTTCACTCCTCTGGCTTTAGCCTCCAAAGCCCTGGAATTACAGGCTCCCATCGCTGTGCCCAGCACTGGGCAAAACACTTAGGCAAAACACTTAGCTGATATAAGAGGCACTCTCAGTGTAAAATACACATTGGATTTCAAAGACTTGGTGAACCAGAACTGTAAAATATCTCATTAGCAATTGCATATTGATTATATGTAGAAATGTTATTTTAAATGTTTTGCATTGAATAAAATACACTATTGGAAATTTAGCTTTCCTATGTCTTTTATTTTTTTTTAAACATGTAGTTCCTGAGAAACTTAAAACTATAACTATGGTCTCATTCCATTTCCATTGTTTAGTTCTGGGCAAGACCAGCCCCATTCTGTCACTGAGTATACAGGTAAGTGAGTTGAGGCACTAAAATGCTGAAATACAAAGAAAAGAGATGATATTACACTGTAAAGACACAAGAATACTTTGAAATGAATCTTGATGCCACTCCTGTTGACGAGATGGAGGGAATAGTGAAGCGGAACAAGTGAGCCGCAAACGCAGGCTGCCCGAATTCGAAGGTCTGATTGAGCAATCTTTTCTCATTTTACATACCAATCCCAGTTCCCACTCCCTCCCCCTCCTTCCACTCCCTCCTCTCACCCCTGCACCCCCATCCACTCCTTAGAGAGGACATGGTTCCCATGAGGAGTCAACAAAGTCTAGCACGCGGCTTTGAGGCAGGACCAAGGTCTTCCCCACTGTATCTAGGCTGAGCAAGAAATCCATCCGTAAGGACTGGGCTCCAAAAGCCAGCTCAAGCCCTAGGGATGAACCCTGGTCCCACATGGCAAAGCATTCTTAGCATAACAAAACTCTAAATTTACACATTCTGGGATGTTTGCTAAAAAAAAATGCCACCCCCTTTATCAGGGACCGCAGTAGTAGGCCTCAGGCTTTTGTTGTGTAACAAACACACTCAAGATAATTTAAAAAACAAGCCCCAGCTTGTGATGAGAATCAAAGGAGATTCTTAAAATGCAGATGGAAGGAGTGCCCGGAAATAGGGCAGCCATAAGGACAGACTTCTCATAGTGGCCAACCGAAGGGAACGGCGGCACACTGCCATCATTCGGAGTCATGGTCCAGGGTCAGGACATTGGCTGCTCAAACGTGGCTCCTGTGAGTACTCCTTGGTCAGCTATCTGGACCCCCCCAAATGAGAAAGCAAGTTGGGGGGGTGACAAAGTGCTGGAATCAAGGTGACCTTACCTGCCACTGCCCACCTAAAACTTCAACACACCACCTGCTGCCATGGTTGTCCAGGCTACAGTGGAGAACTGTTCAGTCTTCCATGGAAAATGGAGTCAGGGAACTGGCTTCTTTAGGGGAAATTGAAGTAGTGAAGAGTTTAGGCTTTACAGTGGCATCTGTCTTAGTAAACATATTAGATGGTATGGTAAAGCCAGCGAGCCTAGCAAGAGAAAAGCAAACAGCAACAAAGATGCTAAGACTAATAAGGAGCCATTACATTCCAGCCCCAGGAAATAAAGTGATGATGTGTGAGTCAATGTTCGTCTCCTCGCCTCTTCCTTTCTCCCATCTCCTTAATTTAAGACAGACATTAATGATTCTGTTGGAGAAAATGCTTAAAACAGCTGCAATCCTTCCCCAACTTCAGACTAACTTTTTATCGTTTGTTTCTTGGCTTACTAGAAGTTCTGTCACACTATAGAACACTCGAGCTATTTTTCAGAGGAAAACGAGCTAGGAAACATGGAGAACGTGAAGCCTGGACAAAGCTGTGTTACTCAGAAAGCACATGGTCACCTCCACACACACAGGTATCCTGTGATGATGGATGCTGCTTTTGTGCTGACACGCTATGGAGGGCTGGAGACACATCTAGGACGCTCGACAGTAAGTGGTCCCTTGCCATAGCGGTCCCTTCATTTGGGCGTCCCGTGGGATGCTGACGTGTGTGTCATTATTCTGACGATAGAAGTACCATCTCACCACCTCACCCTCTGAGTTTTGGTTTCCATGGTTTCTATTACCCGTGGATAGCTACAACCTGACCATGTCAAAGAAAAAATCAGAAAGTGGAATTGTAAGTGGGTGCTATTCTCTGAGTGATGATGAAATCCTACGCTCCCTGTGCATCTGGCCTTGGATGTGACTTGGGTTTTATACTGTGTGTCCACACGGTATGTGCTACCTGACACATACATTAGTGGCCTTGGTTATCAGACTGTCACAATATTACAATGATTGTGATCAAGTAATCCTTATTTTACTTAGTAATGCACCCAAAGAGTAAGAATAGTGGAGCATGTAATTTTACTGTTATATTGTCAGAATGATTTAATTTAGTCCTTACTGTGTCTAATATAAGCTATATGTGTGTATGTATTTAAGCACATGTATACATCTATGTACAGGGTTTGGTCTGCCCATGATTTTCAGATAAGGTTTTGGGCCATATTCCCTGCAGATGTGTGTACATGTAATGTGTATGTGTTAAGCATAGATGACATATATGTGTTTGAAAACCTCCTCCTTGCTCTTAATGCTTACTTTCTGGGTTTCTTTAGCCCTGATTCTTGTCTTCCCTTTTCTTGGCTCATTATATTATAACCACCTCGCAACCACGCCTTTGTTTCAGAAGGTTGCTATGAACAAGTTGCTATGCTTGTCTTCTGCTTCTGTGACCCCTGATTATTTCCTGCCAAATCTCCCATTTTGAAAGCCCCTTTTCCTGAGCTATAAAACCCTTAACTTCCCCACAACAACACTGATTTCATGAATCCCACCTTAGGGGGAGACAGTCTGTTCACACGAATAAAGCTTGCTTTAGTTAATTTGGCCATGATTTGGGTTGGTGGTCTTGCTCCTCGAATTTGAGGGGTTAATGTGGGAGAAAGTACCAGGTGGATATAAGAGGAAACTCTATGGGTTTTAGGTAAGAAATAGTGGAGCAGATACTACAGCATAGGCACAGAAGCAGAACAATCTTAAAAAGCTTAAAAAATGTGGTTATGCAAGGGCAAAAAGTGAAAAAAACAAAGGAATCTTTCCGAGTCAGGTGGGCACTGGATGGTGCTGGATGGGTGCTCCCTTGAGAGGGTTCCAGAGTCAATGCTAATGGAAGAGCTGTTGTTTTTGGTGTCTCAAGTCCAAACCTGTTAGATCAGATTCCTTCTGTGGGCAGTGTCTCGGAGGGGTTCAAACAAGTAACCCTGTTCCTGTTGGATTGAATTTCTACCCAGAAGTCATTGGGGGTAGGTCAGCCCTCCCTTAGCAATTGTCTAGTCCTCAACTGGAGCTCAGCTCAGGGTAATTTCCATCCACTTTCTTTCTATGCTGGACCACCAGCTTCCCCTACGTGAGTGTCAGTGTTTAGGTTCTCTGTGTGGTCGACTCCATCCTCGCATTTACCTTTCTGGCAGGGTGCGCTGATGTTTCCAGAGCCTGAGCTGTCTGCAGACTCCTGTGTGGTGTTCACGTGGTTCTGTGGTTTTCCAGGTCTCTTGGCGGTGCCTCCTGCAGAACCGCTTTAATTAGAGTTGCAGGGTCTGCTCCCTCTTTGCTCCCCAACATAACTCTTAAAACAAGCGATGTAGACCCGCAAGCGCCTGGTGGTTCCCAGCATCTGCTTCATGAAACGTGGCTCTGATTTCAAACTTGTGTTTCTGCTGTATTCACTCCTGGAGCCGGGAGGGACAATTCTACCCTTCCCTGTCGCTGCGTTCAGGGCTGTGGGTTAGTTTGTATTGTTCCTAGCTATTTCTGCGTGTTGTCTCCTTCACAGTGCTCTTTAGGAAGGCCCTCCGTTGCTTTCCCAGACTCACACCCTCCTTCCTGAGCAGCGGTGTTTTCTTTGGATTCCTGGAGTCAGGAGCTGCAGTGAAACAAACCTTTAGGCTGAGTCTGTGCGGGAGTTTCTAGGTTAGGTAACCTGCGGTGGGAAACCCACTGTAATTCTGGGTAGTGCTGTTTTGTGGAGGCTGGGACTATGGAAGACACCTGGGCAGTGTAGTCTTCCTGTCTCCAGAGCGGCAGCATCCAACTGTCCCAGGCTCCCCCCACAAGAACTTCCCCACCAACATGGCCAGGACCGTCAGACTATGAGCCAGAAGCAATTCTTCCTGCATTGTGACTGCTGGGAGACCGTGAACAGCAAATCAAACCCCACTACCGTCACCACAGCATCCATCCCTGGTGGACCACAGCATCCGTCCCTCCTGCATCCTGACTGCAGACTTCTTTCCATAGTGGACCACAGCATCCATCCCTTCTTGCATCGTGCCTGCGGTTACAATGCGAACAGCAAATCAAACCCCACTACCACGACTTCTCTCCGTGGTGGACTGTACCCTAAAGCTGAGCCATCATCAAGACTTCGTTTCCTAAGTCACTTTTGTCAGGTACTTGACACTTCAACAAGGAAAGTATCTAATACAACAGGTAAAATAATAGAAATGAGTAAATTGAAAATTTATTAAAGTTAAAGGCAGAGATAACAACTCAGCATTGTGTATATTAAGTATTATCTATAAAAACATCCAGGGGAAAAAAGATATGGTTTAGATTTATATATCCCCCATGGGTTCATACAGTGTACTCTTGATTCCCAGGAAGGTTCTGGAAACGTTAGGTAGGGAATACTTGTAGGAATCAGATGGCGGAGGTTAGCTCTTTGAAGGTGCATCACAAGGTGAACTACTGCCTCCTTTAGTACTGGCTCCTGTTTTCTTGCTATTCTGATTCATTGCTAGCTCTGAATCGACAGAACCAAGGACTTACATCTCAAAGCTCCGAGACCAGAAGCCAAAATAAGTATTTTTTTCCTTTAAAATGTCCCTTCAGGTATTTTTGGTCACAGATGCACACAGGATCGATTTGTGTTCTCTTCTGATGGTAAGGAGAAGAATTTGCCAAGGAAGTCTGAGTAAATGAAATCCACTGTTGAGACAGAGAGGTAAATGGAATGAACGAGCACACAGATTTAGCTGGTTCCATTCTTAACTGGGGCAGTCGCTCAGCCATCTCAGATAAATCTTGGGATGTATCTCCCTTAGGTCAGGCAAGTCCATGAAATACGAGCTGGCCAGTCATCTGAGACCTTGGGATTTTCAATCCTCAGCCAGCTTGATTCTCCCTTGGGAGTTGTTTTCTTTGCAGAATGTCATCTTGTGCTGTTACTCATAATCGCCACGAGGCGGCGATCTAATCCCGTTCTAAATGCGAGGAAGGCGTACTAACTCCAGTTGTAGAAAATTGACAGTTTGTATTCTATTAATTGGGTTTGTAAATGAAAATAATTGCTTCAAAACGAGGCAATAGGCCAGACCATATGGTTTAACGAAATCTCTGAGCGCATACGGTGTTTGAGAAGGCGTTTGTTTGCATTCTTCTCTCATCAGTACAGCTGGGGTCAGGCTACGGGAGGCAATGGCACTTGGGAGTGCGTGCCCACCTTCCACTGTAGACACTGGGGCTGTAGTAACTGGGACATGATACCTATGCTTAGGGAAGCAATTTATGGAAGGCTCAGTAACCTTGATCAGAATAGATGTTAGTTGAACCAGCAGTCTCAGAGTAGGCTCGGGCTCCTCTTTGCCGAAGGGACAGGACCTTGTGACCCTCAGCTGGGGAACCATTGCCTTCCTTACAGGCAGGGTCCAGGCACTGCACTGTGTCCCGCAGTCTTGCCTCTCATCCTTGCGGGAATCTACCTAGGCGAGCGTCCTTTAACGAGGAAGCAGAGATTCAGAATGATCCACTCTGGCTTGTGAGGGGCCGGGATTGGGACTCTGTGTGTTTCCTGTTGCTAATAAATCTAACAGACCATCACAGGATACAGGAGCTTGCATTGAGCCATCTTAAATCTTACAGGCCAGAAGTCAAACACTCGAGGGTCTCAGAAGGCTACAAAGAAGGTGCGGAGTAGGGCTGTCATCTTCTGGGACAATATTTACTGGTATTCCTGCCTCTCCCTCAATCTTCAAAGCCACCTCGTTGCACTTATGATCATAGCCAGGAGATGGTGCTCTGCTTCACAGGGATACCAGACAACCAAGGGTAGTCTTGTCATTCCAAGGCCTTTCCCTCAGCCCATCTGCAAAACCTCTCAGAAAGGATGGGGCCCTTTGGGAGTTAAGTTGACACAGCTGTAGCTTTGGGAGTCAGTTCGTGTATAATCCTGTCCAGCATTTTGAATTGGAGTGGGGGGGGCTCCTTGTCATTAACTAAAGCATGCAACAATCTATATTGAAATATCTCTGAGCGTCTCTAAGCATGGATTACTAATGAACTAGTGTGTGCCAGGCATCCTATTAGGTGGTAGCCATGCAGTGGTAAAAAGCCGAGCTCGTTTCTCTCCAGGCAGTGGGGCAAGGGAAGCTGCAGAAGCAGGTTAGTGTAACTAAGCCACACTGGCCATGTGGGAGAAACTGCATCAGGGAAGGGACAGGGGCGAGAGTTTAAACCCAGTGTTCTGTGATTTGTAAAGCAGCCATGCACTCCGAGTGCCTTTTACCCTTCTCACTGTGAGTTCTGTGGCCAGGAAGAGTAAACCATGTCCAGAGCAAAGAGCATCGCACTAAGTTACCATGACCATAGGCTGGTACACTTCTATTCTGAATGCAAGGGGCCTGGGTGGCCCTGAAATAAACTCTGAACTTGACAGGTAAGAAGGTTCATCTTGGTTGTCTCCATGTGTCAGGATTCATGAGGCTCTGGCTCCCTGAAGCTGCACCTGGTGAGTTCCCTCCTGTCTGCAGGGAATTTCCACTCCTCCTCTAGAACGCAGAGAACGAAGGTGAGCTGCACTCTTCGCTGCTGAAGCTAAGGAGGCAAGGGCTAGCATCCTTCCTGGAACCTGCAAAGGAATGGAACGGATTCTGAAGAAGAAAGTAGAGACTGGGGGAGATGTCTTCGTTTCAGTTACTACTGATGGGATGAGACACCATGGCCAAAGGCAGCGTGGGGAGGAAAGGGTTTATTTTGCTTACACTTCTACATCTCTGTTCGTCACAGAAGACAGTCAGGGCAGGAACCTGGAGGCAGGAGCTGATGTAGAAGCCATGCGAGTGCTGCTTGCTGGCTTGCTCAGTCTGTTTCTTGAAGAATACAGGACTGCTGTCCCAGGAATGTCCCCACCCACAATGGGCTGGGACCACAGCCATCAGTTGTCAAGAAAATGCCTTACAGGTGGTATGGAGGCTGTTTCTCAATTGACTGTAGACCTCGCTGATGACTCTGGCCTGTCAAGCTGAATTAAACTTACCCGTTGCAGGAGAGAAGCTGAATAAGGGTCTATGATTTCTGTTTGGTTGGAAGCTTCACCTCAGCTCCCTGGCACCCCTTTATCCGAAGAGTCTGGAATGTTTGGTTGGGGGCTTCACCTCAGCTCTTGGCATCCATTTTGGAATGTTGGGTGGAAAGTTCTATTTCAAAGTCCCCTCCCCTGGGAGTTGCCTCAGTCCAAACCCCACCTCTGAGAAAGCCCACCAGACCGTGACCCCTCCCTAGGAAGGGTCAAGACCACTCCCACAGGCTATTTAAACTGCTCCCCAGAGAACAAACATGTGGTCTTCCTGATTTTCCTTTCCCTTCTCTGTGTTTTCCCAGAGGGCCACCTGGGAGCACTGGCATTCATTGAAACTGGGCTTCTTCTAATTTGGTTTGATTTGATCTGATTTGGATTATTGCATCTGTAGAGAGGCTTGTCGGGCCAAAAAAACTTAACAGTTTTTTCAAGGGATAACATAAACCTGTCTTGCTTGAGTCCCTGTCAGGATGGACTTCCTGCTTTGCTTCCAGATCCTTGGGTTCCTAGTCTTTCTCTAGCTGAGACCAGCAACCATGGGCTAACATGAGGAGTTAGCACTTGCTCCAGGGGCTCAGGGTCTCTGGGGATAGTGTTGGATAGGGCAGTATTTTCAGCCTGCAGGGAGGTAGGTGGCTCAGGTGTCTGTAGCCACCTCACGTGGAGGTTGTTGTCTTGGTTGGTGGCATTAAAATGTGATTCAGAACACTCTCAATTTAGCCTTTGAAATAGACATGAATGCAGGGATCAGGAATGAGATGGAGAACTCTATCCCCTGGCTCTGATGAACGTGTGTTTCACAGATCACAGATGAAGGACTCTAGCAGGCAAACACAGGCCCAAGCATACCAAACATGGCGCCAATAGGTTTTCCTTTTACCCTTCTCTCCCTTGCTAAATCATTAGATTATATTTCTAAAGCCAGCCCCCAAGGCCTATTCCCTTAATTGGTCAATGACTCATTCCTGAGACTGATCAACAAGGTGCATCTATCAAAACACCAAGGTCCAGCAATCAAAATTTATTATTTTGACTAAACTAATTAAAATACGCGATCAGAACTCACCAACCCATCCTAGCTCATTCTAACACAGTTCCTTCCTTTTCCCTCATAAATCAACACTTGCAAAGCTGTTTGCTGCTGTTTCTGCCCTATTCAGATAGCCACCTTGTCTCTTTGCTTCACTTAATAAAGTCTGAGGGGGGTGGGGAGGACACCCAATTTTCTTTAAGGGGCTGGCCACTGGGAGTTTGACCATGCTCCAGTGAGTATAGGGGTACACTAATTGGACTTGGTATTTTCTTTTACTTCTCTTGATTTGAGGGAGGCCATAATGGTGGAAGGTGGACCTGGGAGGATTGGAAAATGAATGGGGTCAGGGCGCATTACGTGAAATTTCCAAATAATCAGTAAAAACATTACGTTAAAACAACAACAAAAAAGAATTTCTTTGCGTTTGGTTTGTGCTTGGAAATTTGTGTTTGTGTTTGTGTTTGGGTGTGCCTAACCTGGGGTCCAGAGAGGAGCACTGTGAGGTGAGCTGGTCCTGCTTCCATGAAAGGGGCACAGACATAGTCTCTCTGCAGGAGAGACAGAGAGAGAAGAAGGAGTCGCTGGGCAGGCAGTCAAGCAGCTGTTTTTCCTCAAGGCTGCAGTGCCCACTCAGGCTTCACTGTGAAATGAGCAGCTGGAGTGAAGGCTTGGAAGGTTCTCTTGGGATACAGGTTTCAGGCTAGTCAGCTAGGTGAAGTTGATCTGCAAACCGCTACCCTGCTGGGAATGTGGGAGAGCTTCCTGAATTCCTGGCATCCATGAATATGGCAGCTTCCGGAAAGGATCTATGTGCTGTGTTAAGTTGGTCCAACTGCTTTCTGAAGTACTTTTGGTTATTAAGCTTCTAGGCTCTATTACTGTGTGTGGATTACAAAATATTGATTGGCTGGGGCCTAAGAGTTATGAATACTATTTATTTATTTTTGAGTCAGACGCTCAGTATAAAATATAATCTAGACTGGCCGTGAACTTGTGACCCGCCTCTCCCAAACTCCCGAATTTAGTTTACAGGCACACACCTTACATTTTATTTTATGTACATTGGTGTTTTGCTTGTATGTATATGTCTGTGTGAGGATGGCAGATCTCCCTGGACCTGCAGACAGTTGTGAGCTATGGTGTGGGTGCTTGGAATTGAACCCAGTTCCTCTGGAAGAACAGCCAATTGCTCTTAACCACTGAGCCATCTCTCAGCCCCCAAATAGTCCATTTCCAAGTGCTCTTTTCAGGATTGTTCAAATACAAGATGTATTGAGCCCCTGCAGAGTTTGTCCTGACCTGTTATTAGGACAGGTAGCGAGGGTCCTTGGAGTCCACTCTCGTGGATAGACATAGATGAAGGAATGCAACTCAGTGTGGCAAGTAGGCTGCAAGAGGAACATGATATGATAGTGCTAACTTCCTGGGAACTCTGGGAGGAACAGCACATAACAGATGGAACAAAGAAGGATTAGCACAAGGCTGGTGGTGATCACTGATATGCAGAGAAGACAGGAGAAATATTAGTGTCATGAAGGTCTTTGCTCATGGTAGCACATGTCAAAGACACATCCTGCCACGTAGATAGCCAGAAATCTTTGTGGATTAGAGATTAAACTGCATTGGGCTATGGAGCTGGGGAGATGACTCACTGGATAAAGTGCCGTGCTTGCTGTACAAGTATGAGAACCTGTGTTAAAACACCTAGAACCCACACGGAGCAGGCTGTGGCAGTGTGCACCTGTAAGCCCAGCACTCCTATGGTGAGACAGGAGGCAGAAACAGCAGAATTCCCGGAAGCTAGTTGACCGGTTGGTCTGGCAAATGCAGCTTGTACAGCAAAGAGGCTCTTTCTCAAACAAGGTGGAAGGTGAGGACAGACAGGCAAGGTTGTCTTCTGACTGCCACAGACACAGTGTGCCACAGGCACACTTATGTTCATGACTACAGGAACTGGATACATGCCAGTGAACACAGTGTTTCTGTTATCCTCAGTTCCAGAACTCCACGGAAGAAGGTAGGGATCTCAGGATAGAGAGCTGAACGGGAGGGAGTTCTTATTCATATTTCAAGTTACCTTTTTAAAGTTTAGAGGACAGCTGGTGAAGAAAGGTGTGGAGAAGAGGTTCAAACAATGTCCACTCTTAACCACCTTGAATTAAAACCTGTGTCATATGAGGAGTCAGCTTCCAGTGAGCACTCTTTTATCATGTGACCATTTTGCACCTTGGAAATTAAGAAATGCCTCTGTGTGTGATGTCTTTGTCTTGACAGCAAACAAAATCGGCACTCTTCCTTTGACATAGTTGACACACAAGCCAAAAGGAAAAAAGGGCTTCCAAGCAAAACTTGGAGGAATCTGAAACTTGATCCCGAATAGGTCAACTTTTACTTTTTGATTTCTTTGTGACCATAATTAATACCTCTGTAAAACTGATACATTTATGTGGAAAGTTTTATTTTAATTTTCAGTGCTTATAAAAACAATTCATAAGAATTATATAATGAAGGTGGACTGTGTCTAGGTATTACTTCCCTGTAGAGAGAAAATGTGGAGAAAATATTGCCTGAAGGCTTTGAGATAGGGATGTGCTCCGAACATTCGAGAAACAGGAATGAGCCACAATGGCCTGTGAATTTGACAAGTACTGGGAGATGAGACTGAAAAGGTTAAGCCCCCATTTATTGCCTAGTTGGGTGCTTTAAAAATATTTCATGGCCATGTCTGGGGCTCCGGCATCTCTAAGCAGGCCCATGAAGGTAGACCGTGACTGGCTCAACACTGCAGGTGGCATCTTTGCTTAGCTCCTGACTCTCAGGGAGCTGTTATCTTCTTGGAGTACAGTGTAGCAGGCTCTGGGGAAACAGAAGTGTCTAATGATGATAATACTATAGTTACCTGACACAGAAACCAGCACACTGCTCAGCATGTACAGGACGTCCCTGCTTCCCACGGCCAATGACGCTGGGTCGGTCCTGTGACTATTGTAAAGATTTTAAGCATACTGCTGGGCACATTGTATACTCTATCCAAGTCCTCCTTTACACATGATCCCTGATACTCAGAAAAGTGAATGAACGTGCCTCTTTGATAAGAAGCAGAGTCTAAATGTAAGCATAGGTCTGTACAAATTTGAAATAGGTTATTAACTAGAAGAAATTAGGAGGTAGGATTAAGCATGGGAGGCTCTAGGGCTCTAAGACCTGTTGCAAACTCTGAAACATTTGGCAGACACAAAGCACTGGGGAAAGGAAAGTCAAGCATTTGACAAACCTTCTATTTATGTGTTCGTGTAGACAAGAGCAGGCCTCAGGAGAGTAGCTGTCATCCAGTTGAGAAATGAAATAGTTCTCAGTGTCTTAGTTACTTTATGACTTTTAGTAGAGATAACAAAGGTCTTGCTTTGTCCCAAAGTTGTTCACATATTACAAAACACCCTCCAGGGCCCTGGCAAATGAGCTGCTATCCTCTCGGAGCAGAGTGGGTGGAGGTCAAAGCACGAATCTACTAGACTGTCCTCCTACCTTCCCACTAGCTGCCTTGTTCCTTGGCCATCTTTCTGCCATCTGAGATGACTGAGTCCACATGTTGTGACATTTTCTTCCCTTACTGGACTATACATTCTTTAGTTAATTCAAGTAGACACAAGTTCACATTTCTTCCTTTGCCAGCTATGCCCAGAAACCCTTTTCTGTTTTAGGCTGGGTGTGATGCACACGCCTGTAATCCTAGCACTCAGGAAGCAGAGGCAGGAGGCTGATCAAAGCCTCTAGGACAGTCTGGTCTACATATAGAGTTCCAAGATAGTCCAGGCTACATAGTTTACATGTCTGTGTAGGCAAGGTCAACCCTCAGGTAAGTTGCTGCCATCCAGCCTACAGATGACAGACAGCTCTCCAGAGTCTTGGTTTATGGTTTTCAGTGCACACAACAAAGGCCTTTCTCCGGCTCTAAAGCTGTTTATATGTTATAAAATGACCCTCCAAGATCCTAAACAATATTTCCTCAAAAAAATAAACAAACAAATACCAGAGCTAGTGATCGATAGACTAAATAGTTGCACAGTGTTCACATGTGCAGGAGACAGCCCTTCAGGGCTGCGGTGGCATTGCCAGGTCTAAAGCACATACAGCAGGGAAGTCAGAGCCAGGGGTTTCTTTGTTCCTGTGACTTTGGTGTACCATCACCCAATATGCCCTGCAAGAGCCGCCACCCCTGAGAAGACTTCCCATGCGGATCCATAGGAGATCTGGACGGCATTGTCCTCAGTGATTTGTGTCCTTGGGAATCAATCTTTTGCCATGTTTTCTGCTGCATTTAGTTCAGGCGGTCCACTGTCCAGTTTTAACAGCTTTCAGCCCTGTGTCGATGTATGTGGGCTGAGTCATTCTGACACCCATCAGTCTTGCCAAGCATTCACGGACCTTTCAGCTCCAACTGAACCATTTCCTTTAAGTTTCCACATAAAATATGACCGCACTGTCCTCATAAATTACTAGTTCATTGTTGTTTTTATTCCATTTCAAACAAAGCACGAACATCTAATATTTTATAGATTTAAAAATCATTTTAATTTGATAACTACCACTTATTGAATGAAGAGACCTGCCTGGTCAGTTGTCCTCATCAACTTAGACCATGAAACCCAATATGGACAAGTTCAACAGAACTGCCATATATGGGATGCCCATGCCTGCTTCAGCATTGCCAGGGCATAAATTTCATTTATTAAATGCATAGTTTTGAAAACAGAACAGAAACTGCTTGTAAACTGGATAGTTCTTATTTAATTCCTGGAATTAAAATGCAGGGTAAATGATCAGAATAATATGGCTAATGACTAACATTAGGTCTGACCACTAGAACTGGTTTAATAGGGCTCTACTGTATTTTATGCTCGCAGAGACATTTCTGAGTGACCACTGAGGATGGACACTGCGTTCTATCTATGCAGAAGAAGCTGCCATGTTATAGCCAGGGGTGGAGGGGAGTTTGCTCATAATTCATCTAGACTGGTCAGTAGTGTAATCTGGGTGGCAGGATATTTTTACAGGAGAGAAGCTGAATTTTCTAAAAATGAAACAGATGATAGGGCAATATTTATATCTATTACTTATTACTACCTTAAATTAATTAGTGTATTATTTGTTTAAAATAGTTTTTTAAAGTTACAGCTTCACGGGCTGGAGAATGGTTCTGTGATGAAGAGTACTTTCCGGTATTTCAGAGGACCCAGGTTCAGCTCCCAGTCATAAGGTGGCTTACAACTGTCAGTAACTCCAGCTCCAGTGGCTCTGACTTCTACAGGGACCAGACATGCACATGTGCACAGTCATACATGTAGGCAAAACAATCCATACACATAATTTTTAAAATACATACCTATCTTATGAAAAATGTGAAAAGATAGGCAAATCAAAAGAAGAAAAAGATTCCTTCATAATTCATGGAAAAAGTACAGCCATCATTCCACTATTCTTGCTGTGCAGAGATGCACAGCAGATCTTTTCAACCTCTGCCAGCAAGGTCCTGCTGCTTGAGCCTGCTTCTTGCTATTCTATGAATACCACTCCTCCTCTTTGGCTGTGTCACTTCTCCAAAAATGTCAGTGTGGGAGGCTTGTGTGTCGGCAGTGACCTGACAGCCGTCCATACGGAAACGCTGTGTTGTGGTGTTTGAGGACAGTGACTGTTCGTCTTGTGACAAATCACACATATCAAGCATTTGTTTTCAGTTTTCTTGTGGAAAGACTGCTATACACATCTCTGACAGTTGGATCTTGTCAAGTTAGTCCCACCAGTCATGCAGGGTTCATGTCCACACACTGCAGTGGAAACACCTCCACAGAACCCCTGACCACCCCACCCCACGGCCATGGCTGTCTTGCACTTCTGACTACTTATGAGCTCAAATGTACCGTGTTTGAATGTCTTTTTCTTACCATTTGTTTTACACACTAAATTTTTTATTAAAATAAGCAAAGATGAAACTGTGGTACTGTGCTATTATTATATTTCTTTGGAAGGAAAACACGATCTTCTGTGATAACTAGTTACTTGAGGAAAGAAAAGCAAATGAACTGGATGAGACACGTGGGCCCTGCAGGTGTATTTCCAGGACACTTGTCACTGTGGCATGTGTGGAGTCTTGTCTTTCTGACCTTTATTTCCGTTCTGTTACCATATGGGCCTCTACCGCCTTCTAGACAGTGCTGCATACATGCGAGACACAGAGGAGAAGGCAAGTACCTGTTAATCCAACCTCAGTTCCATGAAGTCAGGCGCTTCCCCTTCATTTAGGACAACCGTATCTACTGACAACTAGAGCGCTTCACCTGGATTCCCTCCTCACAGTGTCTAGCATGCTCCACTGAGCCAGGATTGTGGGTCTGAGCTGCCACCACCCTCTCAGTCAGTAGCACAAAGTGACACCAAAGAGTATCAGGCCTCAGACTGAAATGTTTTTTTTTCAAACATCTCATGCTTTTGACTTTTAATTTCCCCAATAACCCAGTTTCAGGTTTTATTATGTCAGTCATTCCATAACAACTGAATATGCACTGTGTGATATATCTTTTTCAAAGTACAAGGTATAGGGGAAAGAATAGAGGGAAACAGAAAACATATTTCCTGGAGCAACTGCGGAGGAAGACAGGTGAAATAGATAATTAAAAAGCAGACAGTAAACTTGGAATTTGGGGTACTGTGAGGATGCTTTAGGTGTATAATGAGATTTGACTTGAGAAGGAGACCCCAGCAAGGGGATTATTGCTTTATTATTTATTGTTCAGGGATGTATCAAGGTGGGGAAGGCACTGGGGTCTGACAGGCTAGGGAGCAGGCAGGCAGCATGAGAACAGTTGGCAACAGTTGGGTTTCTATCTTGGTGATAAAGACTGTGACCACAAGCAACTTGAAAAAAAAGGTAAAAAAAAAGGACAGGAAAGTAGATGTTAGACTGGAGACTAGCTGACAAGTTGGGAAGAAGGGGGCCATCAATGGGAGGATAAAGGAGGGTAATGGGAGTTGAATATAATCATAAAACGAACTAGTCAAAAAATAAAAATGGCATCAGGATGCATGGTCAGTGCTCACTTGAACATACATGAGTCCTACTTGAGCAAAGCAAGTACTCACTTGAACATACATGAATCCTACCTTGAGCAAAGCAAGTGCTCACTTGAACATACATGAATTCTACCTTGAGCAAAGCAAGTGCTCACTTGAACATACATGAATTCTACCTTGAGCAAAGCAAGTGATCACTTAAACATACACCAGTCCTACCTTGCCAGCTCCTCAATCTTGAACATTTTGCCTCCAGACCTATGAGAAAATAAATTTGTTGTTTAAGCCATCCAGTTTGCAACTTTTACTGTAGCAGCCTGAGTTTGTTATATATATACATTTTCTATTTCATACATACTTTGTGCATACATACAATCTTACCGGTGTAGGATTCTGGGAGGAAGAAAGCAGAGACAGGCAGACACCATGGTTCTCCTGCCCGAG
>LOJH01010245.1:6018-27635 GCA_001685095.1 Ellobius talpinus
ATCTATCTATCTATCTATCTATCATTTAGCTAGTTATCCATCCACTTGTTTATCAGCTTTGGTGCTATGGATTGAACCCAGGGCTTTGCACACGTCAGGTAAGCATTCCGCCACTGAGCTATATCCATAACCTTCTTTTCTACTTTTTGAGACAGGGTCTCACTAAGTTGTCCAAGCTGGCCTTGAACTCATCATCATCTGAGTGGCGAAGATTATAGTCCTGTACAACAGAACCTGGCTTTTCCTTAACTTTTTCATCGTCTGTCTTATTTCTCCACTTCTCATCCAGATGTGGGAAAAGAGAACACTTCCCACAGGAATGGGAGTGTCCTACTGGTGAATTGAGATTAGCACTCAGAGTTGGGAAGAGCAGGGAACGGTCCTGGCCTTGGTGCGGTAAGTGATGAGCAGTCTTAAGGGAATCCTGTGCCCCGGCTAAGTGTCCAGCTGCTCTGCTCTGGCAGATTACCCCGTGAGGAGCTACAGCTTCAGGACTGCCAGGTACTTCAGGTTTTCAAAGGAATAAAGGCTTTATGAACTATACCCTGATCTTTAAACATTGGCTCCAAACACATGCACAAAACACAAAGCAGCAAACACAGATGAAAACCCAACACTCAGGCTCTGCTGATATTGCCTAGTGTGTGCCTGGGCAGTGGTCGAACAGTGCAGATCCAGATCAAACTGGAACAGGGGATAGAAGACAGGCAAGCAGTGAGGCCCGTGGAGCTACAAAACCGCCCATAATAGAGGATTCTGAAGCTGTTCTCCACTCACCCTTTTTCTTCTAGCTGGAGAAAAAAACAAATAATGGTTTCCTACGTAACATGCACAGTGGTCCAGACTGACTGGAATCCCATGTGCTTCTGCAAGAAGGTAGTGATAGGTGAGTTTGAGGATGATTTCTCAGGATCTTACCAGTGCCAGGATGGATGCTGACAAGGTGTCAGCGTGTTTCCCAAACCGTGGCAAAAATCTACACTTCTATCCAATACTCAGAGTCCTTGATAAATTCTCATTTGTCTTTGTAACATGCCGAAAGCAGGTTTCCCTAAACCCAATGACCTCCTAAGTATACTATGTGCTAATCGGTTTTATGTGCGGTAATTTTGGTGACTGTAGATAATTGAGTACTTGGAACACCAGTAGAGGGATCTGGTCACTGATTTTGTGTCTTTTAATTTTCACAGCTAGGCAGAGGTTTGTGGTTTAGTTTCATGGTGATGGTTGGGTTTACACATATTACTCTTTGAAGATGAACTTAAAGATCTTTGCTTCCTGATGCTCAGACTGAGGGAGAGGATCACTTGAATTCAAGAGTTCTCATCTAGCGGGGCTGCAGAAAGATGGCTCAGTGGTTAAAGCACTTTCTGCTCTTGCAGAGGACCAGGGTTTGAGTCCCAGTACCCACATGACAACCCACAACTGGCTATAACTCCACTTCTAGGGGATGACTCCCTCTTCTGGCCTCCGTGGCCACCATGCAAACACATGTATAGACATACATGCAGGCAAAATACTCATGCATACAAAATAAAAGTAAATAAATTTTTCTTTTTAAACAATTTTATTTACATATATTTTTAGATGAGTGTTCTGTCTGCATGTATGCCTACACGCCAGAAGAGGGCATCAGACCTCACTGTAGATGGTTGTGAGCCACCATGTGGGTGCTGAGAATTGAGCTCAGGACCTCTGGAAGAGCAGCCAGTGCTCTTTAACTGCTGAGCCACCTCTCCAGCCTCCAAAAGTAAATAAAAATTAAATGAACAGAAAGAGTTCCTAGCTAGGTTGGATAATGTATTGTGACTGTCTCGATAAAACAAACAACAAGGTTTCTATCCTTTGTTAAGAACTAGGGACAGGAGAACACCGTTAGGACAGTATCAATAACCCACACGCCCACAGCTTTAGATCCAGGTTGACATTACTATACTTGTGTTCAGCACAAGTGACATTTTGCCACCAGGGTAACCCTGATATCCCGAAGCTTGTAGGGCAAACTGCTATTGTTATTTTATTAACTGAAGTTCGGAGTTTACACTGGGATTCATGCTTTGTGCTAGAACGTTCCACGCATTTTGAGCTCATATACTTGCTGCCAAGCCTGACAATCCAAGTTCGTTCCCTGGGCCCCACACAGTAGAAGGGAGACCTGACTCTGCAAGCCAACCCCCACATGCATGGTAAACAAATGTAATTAAAACAATTTCAGTTCTGGGGGTTTTAGTAATTGTTTAAATGCCTCCCACCACAGTACTGTAGAGTGGAATTTCATTCCCAGAAATCCCCGTGTTCTACCTCTACACCCACCTTTTCTCCGTGAGAAATCCAGGCAGTCATTCCTCCCACTCACTCCAGCCTGCCCTTCCTGGGTAAGTATCAATCACGGGGTTGTATCAGCAAGCACAGTTGCCTAGCTGTAGGGTAAAGACTGTGCTTGGCTTCAAGGGAAACAACCGGTCTATCTCCTGTTGTCTTCCTTTTTTAATTGTTGCTGCCTTTGAAGCTACTGCTATCCTAACCAGCACTGGTTAGGCAGCAAAAACTGCAGCCTGAGGAAATTCTGCTCCCCGAAAGAACTCAAGATTTAAAGGTTGAGGTAGAAGTCTGCTCCCCAGAGAGGCTGAATAGCAGGCAGCTCACCTCCTCGTGTTCCCCAACATGTTTTCATGCTTCTCCTAGCTCCTCCTTAAAAACCCTTCTTCATCTGGCTCCTCCCTACAACTTCCTGTCAGCTAGTCGCTGATGCAGCCTCCTGACCGCAGGTGAATTTTATTTAATCAGACACATGTTTGCATCATTAAACAAATGTTCCTGAGCATAAACAAAAGTAACATCCCTTAAAATAATATTCTACACCAGTCTTCTAGTTGTACCCCTTTGTGCCCACCAGCAAGGAAGGTGAGTTCTTGCTGCTCTACAGTCTCACCAGCATTTGGTTTAGTTAAGGATTTGTATTTGAACCATTGTTAATAAGAACATTAGGTCTATCTTTCCTAATGACCTATGAGGCTGGGCCCCTTTTCATGTATGTGTTTGCCATCTGTACATCTGGTTTTAGGGAGCTGTCAATTCTGGTCCTTTTTCTGTTTTAGAAATCAGTAAGGCAAGGGCTGGAGAGATGATTCAGAGGTTAAGAGCCCTGGCTGCTCTACGAGAGGTCCTGAGTTCAATTCCCAGCACCTACATGGTGGTTCACAACCATCTATAATGAAATATGGTGCCCTCTTCTGGCCTGCATATACATATGTAGGCATATGTATACATATAAACATAATAAACAAATCTTTAAAGAAAGGCAGATGTAAGCTGGTCAGTAGAGAACTTGCCTCAAATACATAAAGTTCTGGGATTGATGCCCAGTACTGTATAAATTGGGGATGTGTCTCATGTACCCCAGGGAAGTCTTGAACTCACAGCATAACTGAGACAGATCTCAAGATCAGTCTGGTTTTCCTGTCTCTACCTTTTAAGTGCTGGGATTATAGGCACACACTTATCATAATATAATCAATAAGTAATTGGGTCATTACTTGACTTTTGAGAAAACTGAACCTGCCTCATGTGGCTGGAATCAAACCCGTGTGACCATGGTTATATAACTGTTTTATACATTGTTGAACCAAGTTACTAATATTCTGAGGAAGACTCTGGTGTCTGTGCACAGAAGATACCACAGGTTCTTTTTCTTTCATTGTGGCTATGTTTCTGGTAACAGAACAATGCCGGTCTGAGCATAAGTTAGGATGTGTCCTGTAGGCTTCTGGTATTGGGGAAAGATGGGAAGATTGGTGAGATCTCTCTAAATGTGTAGATTCTGGGCCTAGTACTTTCTGTTTTGAAAGATTGACGATGACCAATTGCATTTATTTCCTAGATGATGGCTGACTCCAATAGCCATTTCTGCTTGTCTGCAGTAGCTCTATCGTTCAAGGCAAGCACTCTTGTGTACAGATCTTCCTCACATTGATTGGCTATTCTTGTAATGTACACCATGTAGGCAGTAATGCCGCTCTGTCTGATATTAGTAATTTATAACTTTTCTCTTTCTGATATACTTTATATTTTATTACATTTTTATTATGTATGAGGGTAGATATGTTATCACATGCCCTATTGATTTATTTTATAGACTGTCAATTGTGTACTTTTTTATTCTTACAAATTTTGTTTATTTTTTGTTTTTCGAGAGGGTTTCTCTGTGGCTTTGGAGCCTATTCTGGAACTAGCTCTTGTAGACCAGGCTGGCCTCAAACTCACAGAGATCTGCCTGCCTCTGCCTCCCAAGTGCTGGGATTAAAGGCGTGTGCCACCACTGCCAGGTGACTTACAAAATATTAAAGAGATTGACCAGTTGGCCTGTTGTCCATGCTGAGAACGTTCTACTCTTCCACTTTTCTTCTTTCTAACCTCATGCTTGCACTGTTTCCACTAGTAAAGCTATAAAGTATCCCCCTGTTTTAATATTTAGTATTTGTTGAGCATCAACTGTGTATAGAGTAGAATTTCTAGAGGTCTAGTTGTTCCTATAGACTACATCTCAAGACCTTTATCTCTGTTAAATTGATCTTACAGAAAATTGGACAGACAGAATATTGGAAGATATGGAAGAATTATAAAGGGTTAAAACAAAAACCTAAGCAGACTTGAAACAATTTAAATTATATTTAATCATTTTATTTTATGAGTATTTTGCCTGCATGTATATCTGTGTATCACATGGTGCTTGTTGCCTGAGGAGGGCAGAAGAGGGCATCAGATACCCCGGAGTAAGAGTTACTGATGGCTATAAATCAACATGTAGGTGCTAGGAATTGAACCCTACTCCTCTGGAAGAGCAATAATGTGTTCTTAACCACTGAGCCATCTCTCCACCTAAGCAGACAGTTGAAGGCCAATTCCTGATTGAGTATTTCTTGAGAACAGAGTGTGTTCTAGGATCTGATCCTAGATGATATCGGATAATTACAAACTTTGTGCTGGGCTGTCACTGTAGCCGGTCACACATGGTAACTACACTTCCCAGATGGTCTGCCTCTACCACACTAGCAGGCTCAGAGGGATTCACTGCCTCTATATGAATTTAGAAAGATGAGAAGAGGGGAAAGGGATGGCAAGGGAAGAGAAGCAAATGCACAGCCACCATGAGACCAAACGATTGCAAAGATGACATGAGTAGAAAAGTTTTGGTTTCTTCACTGGGCCCCTTGGGACAATGCTTTAACTTTTAGAAATATGTCTCAAGACTATCTGCAATAGACTGAAACAGGCTTTCCCTTACAGGAACACATTCTTCAGTTAATGAGTTAAATATAGAGCATTAATAAATAATTCACAGCACTCAAAATGAATTCAATAACTTTAAATGGAATTTCCAAACAGGGCAAATGGCCAGTGTTGTTTTGAATACAGCTTCATTTCCTGTCTGACTCTGCCACATGGCCATCCTCCTTGTCCTCAGTGAAAACCCTGGCCATATCGCGCTGCTTCTCTTGTATAAGGTCCATTCTTTAAATAGTACACAGAACTCCCCTGCCAGGGAGCCCTTCTTCTTGGCAGCACATCTGAGAATCTTCAGCAGAGTACTTTGTTCCAGGGTTCCCAGAAGAGCAGGAAATCTTAATATTCTGAGAAGCCCCATTGTTGGGTCTGTGCAGTCTGCCAAAAATAATTGCTTTTATTTGCTTTGAAGACATTTGTCTTGTGTCTTACAGCCATGTATGGCTCTACACTAGTTCTAGGACTTGTGGAGAGACCCTCATCCCAGCCACGTGTGGCTCTACACTAGTTGTAGGACTTGTGGAGACCCTCACACACCTGCACAGGCAGGCCCCAGGGAGACACACCTACGTTAGCAGTAAGATATGGAGGCTATAGAAAGGATGGTGGCAGCCTAATGGAAGCAGCTGACCCGGGGCCAGCTAGGTAGAGCCACGGACAAGGCTGGAGACACCTGGAGAGTATCTGCCGGCTGCCTCGTGTGGTCCGTGGGGCTGTAGTAGTGTGTGCTCCTCAAACTGCAATTTATGTGAAAGGACAGAAATCCAACTCCCTAAAGGGCGATGCACTAAGCTGCTGCGGACCAGGTGTGCAAAGTCTGCCTGTATCTTTAAGGGAGGTCAGAGATACTAATACATAAAAATCATCCTTATTTTTAATCTTTGGTTTGGAGGGTCTGCCAATTTGTAGGTTTTCTAGCACCTGCAATAATACTGGCATCAATGGGCTCTGGGCTGGTGGCTGTGGGGTGGGAAAAGTGGCAGAGCAATGCTGACTGGAGACGAGAGGCCCAGGCAGAATCGCACGCAGGGAAGTGCATGAGTTCCCTAGTGTCCTATTACGGGCACTGCATCAGGGCTGGCAAGAGGTGGATGCCTAGGTATAAAATATGGCTCCCTCTTCACTTTCTCTGGGAACTGAGCCAATTGTTTAACCTTTCTGAGCTTTTATCTATAAAACTGAGAAGAGTTCTACTTCCCAGAGTTGTTGTGAAGACTAAATGAGGACAAGTTTAAGGGGTCATACCTTGACACAGACGTTATCTACTGATCTCACACCCCTAGAGTAAGTGCCAGAAATAACAGCGTAAATCAAACAGCTCTGGGACAGTCTGTGAGCCAGGAGAGGCACGCAAAACCAAGAGACAGCGGAAGAAGCACTGAAGGGGCCATACCTCTCAGATGCCAGGGTAGCCCCAAAGCGTGGAAGCTCCTGGCAAAGGCGGGGCCATGGAGAGGTGTGATGTAGACATGGAGAAGAGGAACGGATGCTGGATGCTGGAGCTAGCTGAACTGGACCGCATCTGGCTATCTCTGAGCCTGTTTTCTCAGCTGAGGATGACGGCAGTCCCCATCTCAAGGAATGGATCCAAAGGTTAAATGGAATCCTGTAAGAACAGTGTTGAGCACAACACTGGGCATAGCTGTCCCTGTGGAGAACCCTGGGGTCAGCAGCTCTGCAGGACTCAATGATGAATCAACGTTGCGGCTGGGTAGTAGCAATGTCTAGATGGGTTAAGGATGGATGATAAACCTGTGCTACAAGATCAAAACTGAACTTAGTGTTTATCCAGCCTCGCCTTCCCACTGGGTGCTTTTTGTGCAAAGGAGACACCGATGAGTTTTCCCGCAGGAAGTTTTGAGTGAGAATGAGTTCGGATCTAAGATACCCAGATCCACAGAGCCAAACAGTCTGCGCAGAAATCCACATCAGTGTTGCCCTCTGGGTAGGCAGCACAGCTTCCTCTCCCCAGCTAAGCGAATATTTCTTTCCATTTCACCCCGCAATAATTTCGTTTTACAAACCAATTATTACTCAGGTAAAAAACACAGAAGGATTGGCAGCCTCAAAAATACACTGCTTTTAACAGTGTATTTAATTAAGTTTCATATCAAAGGAAAGTGAAAGCAAAAAAAAAATCTAAGTTCTGGAACAGAAGAGATGGCTCAGCACTTCAGAGCCCTGTACTGCTCTTCCAGAGAAGCCAGCTTCAAATTCCCAGTACCCACAGGACACAGCTCACAGCTGCCTGTAACTCCAGCTCCAGGGCATCCAACCCCTCTGGCTCTCAGGTTCTATACTCACATACACATGTGCACACACACACACCACACATACATGTGGACACACACACACTTAAAAATTTGAAAAATCTTAAAAAACAAAGCAAAATTCTAAGTTCTTTTTGTTATCAACATACCATTCCATTCCTGTCTACTGCAGGCTAGACACTGTAAACATAAAGGGAATTGGATCTACATGGAATGAGACAGCAGCCATTCATTCACAGTGAGCTGGAGTGATGGGGACCTCACAAAGGTTCTCCAGGGATGACCTAAGGAGGATGAGGGGAGACAGTTTTCTGTTAAGCTTTGTGCTAGGCATTCCATACAGCACCTTGGAAGTCAGCTTCAGGAAATGGCAACGTGTGAATTTGCAAAGAGAAAGGCAGGTGATGCTCTCATTAGTAACCCCAAACCTAAAACAAACAAACACCCTAAAATCAAAACACCTATGCTCAGGCCCGCATCCCAGGAATTCAGCTTCAGTCCAGATCCTGGGGTGGGAGTCAAGGGGTGGAACTTGATGAGGTTCCAAGTAATGTGTGCCCTAGCTGAGAATCTGCTTTGGAGTGAAGATCAGATGGTGGATCTTAGAAAGTCCTAGAAGGTGAGAGAGGCAGCCCTGGGGACAACTGTAAAGAAATGGTGGCTTCCTCTAGTTTGTCTGCCATAGGAGTGTGAGTGAACTCAGTTGTGGGTGTGTGACACGCCTGGGGAAGACCAGGATAAGGCTTGAGAGAGAAAGTCCTCTAAGATCCCACAGCAGAGATGCTGAATGTGAATGAATCCAGAACTAAAAAGCAATCGTGAAATTTGGGGAGAAACTGGGTCTGAGGACTTTAACAAGATTAAGGCACTGAAGAGCCGGCAGGAGCTGACAAGTAGATGAAAACAGACGGTCCTGGGCTTTGGGGTCACTGGGTGGCATCTGGTGATGCTGTTTAGCTTTGGCTGCATGAGGAGACACAGTCCTCCTGCTGCCTCTGTGCCATGGAGATGCCAGCCCTGCCACAGGCAGAGCGGCGGGTGTGAGTTTACATCACTCTCCATGCTAGGGAAGGGTAATGTTCTTTCTGCGTGACTAGAACATAGGTCTCTCAGACTAAGGTTTGGGTGGCTGCCTGAGATCAAGGGGGAATCTTCCAGAAACCAACATAGGCACGATGGACCTGGGTATCTAGTACACAGTGTCTAGAATGTTCATTTCATCCTTAGTGTGCAGGGAGCTGAAAGGAGGAACCGCCTCAAAGGGGACAAGAGGTGAAGTGTGGAAGCTAAAAGGCTGGAGAGCAGACAAAGAAGTGGTCGGAATGGCCAGAACGGGGATGGGTGTGGAACTACTCTGGAGCCTGAGGCCCACAGATGAGATCTTTTACTTGCTCCCTTGAAAAATAATCGTGTGTATTGTGTGCGTGCACATATGTTCATGAGAAAGCAGGCATGTACCACATATGTTCACATGCCCTCAGGGACCAGAGAGAACACTAGATTCTTGGAGTGGGGGGGGTGTTAAAAGCCCCTCTCCAGGCCCCGCCCCATAGCAACTGCCCTCTGGAGGAAGAATGAGCACCTTCAACCACTGGACCTATTACGTGTTTTGTTTTACAAACGAATTATTACTCAGGTAAAAATACAGGTTTGGCAGCCTCAAGAATAATTGAATTTTATTAGCTTGAATTAATTCCCTTTTCCTATTCTTCCTATCGTCCCCCCCCCACTACCACCAGCACTGGGGACTGAACTCAAGGCCATATGTGTGTTAGTCAAGCACTGTACCACTGAGTTACAACTCTAATTTTTGTTTTTTAGATAGAAGTTCCAACTCAGAATTACATGAGCTAATACATTCAGAACCATTTTCTAAACTGTAAGGATGTGTATGGATAAAATATGGGTTTTTTTTTCTCTGTAGAGTTTAATAAATAGGCATTTCTTCAAATGACACTGGACTCTTTTTCCCCACACTGAACACAATGAATTGATGTGAGCATGGGGCTTGCTGAGGACAGTGACGGTGGTCCAGGGCTGGGCAGGCTCAGCTGGGAGAGCTGCAGGGAGCTATCCCCGAGGGATGGCTGAATAGCCCTGGAACATCTTGCCTGTGACTGTCAAGGATGCACTGCAGGGCCAGATGAAGTGAAAATGCCAGCTGGAGAGAAACAAAACAGGATTCAAGAGTTTGGCTCCTAATCCATTTTTCAATAATTGTTTGCTGAAATACAAATGTGAGATGATGGCAGAGAATAACAAAGAAATGGCTTTGAAGATAAAGCCATGGTGTGTCAGATTTGAAGCTCTTGGCAGCGGCAAACCACTGTGTAGCATTATGTGGTCTTTAAGGATCTATAAGCCATTGAAAATTGAGCAAATAAAGATGTGTTCAAGACCACTTTTAAAAAGAACCTTTTTTTAAGCGAGGATAATGTTTGCAGTAAGGATTTGATTAGGCGAGGCTATAGGCTCTTCTCTGAACAGGTCACCTTCTGGATGGACGGGTTATCCATGGCACAAGGGCACAAGAGAGTGACGCTGTAGTTGGCATTCCCTGTTTCCCAAGCCTGGCATGCTGGTGTGCGGCTGGACCCATCCAGCAGGATGTGCTCCTCCGTCTAGCTCACGCAAACCAGCCCCTGCACAGGTCGGTGGCAGGCCCCTTTCTGATGCTCTACTAACACAATCTCTGCTCTTTTGCCTAGATTACTTCTTAGGGAGCTTTCCAGACTCTAGGGTGGGAAACCAAGCAATGGAAAAAATAACAAACAGAGGCACTGGAGGACCCGCACGCGAGGAGCAACATGAGACAGATCATAGAGGAGGCCGAGAGAAGTGGAAGTTGCTTCTTATCTCTGGGGCTGGAGAGACGGTGCAAAGTGTGCTCCTTCTGTCGGGGGACCCAGAGCTGGTTCCCAGCAGCCACTGCAGGTGGCTCTCAGTCACCTGCAACTCCAGCTTCAGGGGATCTAATGCTCTCTTGAGGCTCTCACGCTCATGTGTACATATAACATAATTAAAAATAAATCTGTCTCCGTCTCTCTCCCCCTCTTTCAGTGAATTTGGAAAGAAGTGGACAGTGACCTCGTCTGCAGCAGAAATAAAAATGGAGAAACTGAAGTCTAGAAAGGTATCTGTGATAAAGGGCATCAAGAGCCTGGCACTGACAAACGACTGTCACATAACCAGGGGCGGGAAAGGTGGGCAGTCACAAGCAACAGTTGTTCTTAGGCACGCCGAATAGCAGAGGATGGACCTCTGCATTTCTATTCCTGACCATCCCAGCCCTCTTGGTCCTCTGCCTGCTCCACTGCCTCCATGCAACAGAGGCATGGATTGCTTTGCAATCCTACCCTCTGGATGAGAGCCACTTCCATTTGTCTGCATGACAGGCTCCACTCCCGCTCGCTTGTACCTTTCTGCTTCCAGAAGCATCCTCAGAGATAGACGTCCTCAACTCCAGCAAGTACTTAGTCCTAAAACCTAGGAAATGGCTCATATCTCAGCTACCCAGGAGGCTGAAGCAGAGAATTGCTGCCTTGAGTTTGAGGCCAGCTGGCTGAGACCTATATTAAGAGCATGCACAGTAGAGCAAGCCTGGGTCTGCCAGAGGCCTTGATAACTGTAGCCAAGTTTGATGTGACATGGACCTATGAACAGCAACCACATCACCTCAGCAGATGCCAGCTCACTGGACCCCCCCCCACACACAGGGTGGGAAACATATAAGGTTTACCCCTTCCTAAAATAAACTGAGCTTGTTATTTCAACCTGTTCCCAGTGCCTGCGTCGTTGGTTCCATGCCTACTTTTCCCTCTCCCCCAAGGGATACCCGCTGGACCCTGCTACACTGGAAACCAACAAATAAGTAAACAAAACTCCAGAAGTGAATACTGAATGCTTTCCGCATTGTCTACGGCTCCGTTATCATGGTTAGTCCTTATCTTAGCTGGGAAATAAAATACATTAAAAACATTAATGTAAAGTGATGTGATGGGGGCTGAGAAGTTTGTGAGTTCAAAGGCCACCTAAGCTACAGTTTGAGCCGCATCCCCACCTCCAAAAAAGATGGGGCTGGAGAGGCCGCAGTGGTTAGTGCGTTGTCTGTTCTTTCAGCAGGCAAAACACCCTTGCACACAAAATAAAAACAATGAAATTTAGAAAAATACGATGCATTTTTAAAAATGTCTGTTTTAAATTCAGACTGTCAGGAAGAAATCTTGGTTTACACACAGATGCCTGTAGTTAAGACACCCCATCTCTTTTTCTCATGCTATCTCTTTTGAAACTGGGCACATCCTCCCTTTGGAGTGGGGAAGGGAGGTTCTCTTCCACACCAGAGCATCTCCTCCTTCCTGTCTGCCGGCCAGTTTACTCACTTTACAATCAGTTTCTGAGTCCCAGATGAAACCTACAGTCTTCTTCCGGTCTTCCAAAGCCACCTCAGAGACGCTTTGTGGTTCTACCTTCCTGACTGGCAGCCATCCGCCCTGACCTTTGGAGTGAACTAACTGTGTGAGCATGACAATGGGCCTGGGGGTGAGCAGCCCACAGAGGAGCAGAACTGGCCCTCAAGTGCTCCTGCCCCAGTGTTTGGTGGCCACTGAGGCGCCAGTGACCAGGGACCGAGCTAAGCAGCCGTGGAGATCTTGATGTTCTCAGGTGACCGACCCAGTTGTTGCCAATGAAGCAACAAGAGAAGTCCGTTTAGGAGCCCAGTCAAGGTAAGATTCTGTGACTGCAAGACTGAAAGCCAGGGGGAGTCTGAAAAAGCCCCGAAGACTCCCGCCCTGGAGACCCTGTTTTCAGTTGACCTGAGAAGTCACTGACTTCAGAGGAGACAAGCTGACTGGTCAACAGTCCCCTGCTGGTTTTGCTGTAGATAGAAAGAGGTTACAGTGACAACAGATGCCTGCTCAGGGTCTTGAAAGCTATTTTTCTTTTCTTTTTCTTTTTTGAGACAGGGTTTCTCTGTAGCTTTGGATCCTGTCCTGGAACTTGCTTTGTAGACCAGGCTGGCCTCAAACTCACAGAGATCCGCTTGTCTCTGCCTCTTGAGTGCTGGGATTAAAGGTGTGTGTGCTGCCACTGCCCAGCAGAAAGCCATTTTTCTTGAAGCTACCAAACTCTTTGTTGGGCTTGGGAAGGTGCCCAAAGGGATGACCTTTTGACTCCAGGAAGCGGAAAAACCTCTACCTCAAATTATGCAAATGCCACTGGTTTCTGAATACACATCTATTCTGGAGCCAGGAAGCCTGTCCTTGTGAAGATGAGTGACAAAGTTCCAGCCCCCTTTCCTGCTGCTCCCGTGGCTGCAGCTCGCTCAGCCCCCTTTCTTATACAGCCCAGGCAGGACCACCTGCCCAGGGTGGCAATACCACAGGGTTTGGAGCCTTCCACAGCAATTATCAGTCAAGAAAACACCCCCACAGACTAGCCTACAGGCCACTCTGAAGGAGAGACGTTTTCAATGGAGCCTCCCTCTTCCCAGACGACTCTAGCTAGTGTCAAGGTGATGAAAACAGCAGTCTTGTTCAGGTAGGCCACAAACTCTAAGTCTTCCCACCCTGGTCTCTGGACTGTTAGGATTACAAATCTACACCACCATAGCAGCTAAAATAGCCTTTCTTTTATAAAAGGATGCTGGTTGTAGAATGTATTTTGTTCTATAGAGGGAGGGAGCTAGAGAGAAAACCCTAGAAATTAGTTTGTGTCTAATTTTTAAACGTTCTTTTTCTCAGTTTGTGCCAAAGTTGTGCATTGAGAAGAATGAAGCTGGGCTCACCTTGAAGGCCTAGAACCACAGTGTGCTGGGGCTGCCGGCAGCTGCTCACAAGAGCAGATGGCTCCATTTCCAGGAAGTAACTGCGGTGGTTTGAAATCTGATGTGGCGGGGGTATTTGCATCACAAAACCCACAATGTTAACTATACCCCCTCTTCCAGCCTGTTGTTTACCTGGACTTTGCTGCCTTGAACCTGCTTCTGCCTGCCTGTCCTGTGGGGGAGGCATTGAGGAGTTCCCACCACTCAGAGCCCACACAGGACTAATGAGGACTTCATTCACCAACTCATAAACAAATGTATTCTAAAAACATTCTCTCACTGCTGCTTATCCATTGGATGGTCCATTTCCCTCAGGAAAATTTCTGCCCTGCCTCAACAGGAACCATGCTTGCCTAGCGACGAGGTACCTCTACCATCTAGCACAGCGCTGGGTGGGTGCAGGGTCCCTTTATTCTCCTAGGAGTCACTACCAGAGATTCTGTAGTTATCACACTCGGGGACAGGAAAGATATGAGAAGATGAAGTCCTTCCTCAGGGAAGGAAGCCAAGAGAGAGGTGAGACCCCATCCAGAATGTTCTAAGGTGTCTGGGCAAGAGAATGTAACACCTTGTGTTTTTGGTGTTCTTTCATGTAATCCCAGCACTTGGGAGGCAGAGGTAGGAAGTTAAATGTTCAAGGTCATCTTCTACACAGGAAGTTTGAAGCTAGCCTGGGCTACACGAGATCCTGTCTTAAAAAAGCAAAACAAAACAAAACAAAAACAACAAGACCCCCCAATGCAATGAATAAAAACACTGTAATTTCAGAAGTAAAAAGCACCAGGATGTGAGCTTTTTTGGAAGGATTCAATTAATTGTCTTCTTCCCACCATGTGGGTCCCAGGGATTAAACTCAGGCTATCAAAATTAGTGAATAGCTTTACATGCTGAGCCATTGCTGGGCCCATGTCATGAATCTTACCAGATGTTAAAGTCTGAACATGACACGTCCTCTCTCCCAAATCCATGTGTGTTGGTCCCCAGCTGGTGGCATTATTGAGAGGTAATTGGATCATGAGGGCGTTAAGTTCATCCAAGGTCAATAAATAGATTACAAGGCAGAGGGAAAAGGTCATATAACTCACACATGGACATCAAAATGGGAAACCACCCTCACTACACCTCTTAGCTACTGACCTCCTCCTTCTCTTGAACCTCACGAAAAAAAGCCCCAAACAATAACCATGGCCCTTGAGTGCTCGCTCACTCAGGTGGCTCTCTGCTTTTCTGGGCTATGCACCCCAAATTTGTGCTTTCTCTTTGATCTTTGTAAAACTGCCTTGCTTCTTGGGTGTGTATCTTTTCAAACTCCTCAAAAAAAAGATGCCAAGGGCCTGGGAGCATGTCCCAGTGCATGGTCCAGACACAGACCACCACTAACCCCTCTGAAGGGTGTATCTTGTCCCGGGTTCCTTCCCGATTCTGCTTCCAGCTTCAATGAGGCCTGTTGCTCTGCTCCATCACCTCTCCATTGTCACATCCTGTGTCACTCAGGCTCAAGGCCATGGAACCACATGTTCTAATTTGCTTGTCATTGCTACGATGAACACTGTAGCCAACAGCAACTCAGGGAGGAGAGTGTTTCATTGGCTTACACAGTCTGAGCACTGAGTTATAACGAGGAGGAACTCAAGCAGGAGCAGGGGCTGGAATCATAGAGGAAGACCGCTCACTGGCTCGTTCTACAGCTCATGTTCAGGTACCTTTCTTATGCAGCCCAGGGTCATCTGCCAGGGAGGGCATGGCCACAGTGGGCTGGACCCTTCACTCACAATGGGCTGGGCCCTTCACTCAGTGGGCTGAGCCCCCTTTATTAATTGGTAATAAAAACTAAAAGTAAAAAAAAAACCTGCCCCACAGATACGCCTACAGGCCAATCAGACGGAGACAAGTCCTCAATGAAGGTCTTCTCTTCCCAGCTAAAAACCAAGATCAGTTCTCCCACCAGCCAACCATGGAAAGAAACGTCTGAAACCCTGAGCTAAGGCAAGCCTTCCTCCTCGGTTGTACCCCTCGGGTATTTGTCACCACAACCAGCAAGCACACTTAAATCTTCGGAGAACTTGAATTGTAGTTATGTGTCCCCATTCGGCACGAGTTTCCATCCTAATTGGTATCAGCTCTTCCAGGTTATCTACTATGTTATCTAGCAGCTTGTGCTACGAGTTTCCTTTGCGCCAATTGTTTTCCAGATGGCCTAAGTGTCAAACTTATCCTTTCGATCATTACCGGAAAGGGACAGATCCCAAAGTTAGCTCTGGGTCCTGGTACGCATTTGAACTTTCCATCTTTGGGGTGGGGAGTAGCAGAAACTTATGTGTTTATATCTTCATTTTATAGATGCCTATGCTGTAGCTGGTGTTTTTTCTCTCAAGGTAGTGTGTGTGGTCACTAGGTGAGGGGCTCTCCAGTCAGCTTGGGCTCAGTTCCAGCGCTGCCATTACTAGCCAAGTGACCTTGGACAAGATACCATGCAATGGGAATAACATGGTTGTATCTGTTTCCTGAGACTAGTGAAAGCCCAGCATGGTGGTGCACTTCAATACTAGCATATAAGAGGCAGAGGCAGGTAGATTTCTGTGAGGTCCAGGACAGCCTGATCTACATACTGAGCTCCAGGCCAGCCCAGTCTATATAGTGAGACTCTGCCAAAGCATAACAAAAGCAAGAACAAACAAACAAAACCCAAACAGACACATACAACACCCCCCAGTGAACAAACAAACACAACTATTTTAAAAAAAATGTATAGTTCTGGTGCTGGGATAGTGGTAGCGGGCTTGATTAGCATGTGTGAAACACTAGGTTCAGTCCCCAGTATGGGCGTGCACACCCACCCCCACCTCCCCCACAGCCTGTTTGTAGTTATCACAGCTTCAGGTCTCTCAGTGCTGTGGGGCTATTGCTGCTGGAGAGCCACAATGTTGCACACTTACTGCCTTGCACGCTTACTGCCTTGCACACTTTACAGCTTTCTTTCCAACTAATTCCACCAAAGAAATCAGGCCCCTTCAGCATGTCCTTGCCAGGAGGGTGTACTGGTGATGCTGATCTTTCAATTTGGCCGACTGAGAAGTGCACAGGGAATTCTAGCACAAGTTTGCCTGGGAAGGCATTTTCCAGAGGGGGCTGCCTGAGCAGGTGGTCACATGGGGCTGTGACACCTGAAGGGAATAGAAGCACAAGAGGAGGAGAGAGCTGGCTACGCAGTCGTGCCTGAGGGGCTCTAGCAGGCCTGAGCACGGCAAACGTGGACACTACACGTTTCGCTTTTTACCCTTCTTCTCTCCCATTCCCTCTGCCTTGCTAAAAAACGTTAGATTATATTCCTGAAGCGAGCCACCAAGGTATATTCCCTTATTAGGCCAATCCCTCCTCCTCCTGAGGCTGACTACTGAGATCTAACTATCAAAGCACTGAAGTTTAACAATCCAAAGCCCCCTTTGGATCAGCTAATTTACATGCCCAATTATAATTAAATACCTCTTCCTAACATGGGGCTTCCCCATTTTACCTTTTTAAACCACCATTTGCCTATGGGCCATGCCTGCCTTCTCTCTATCCAGAGGTCGTCCTTTGTCCCCACCCGGGAGAATAACCCTTCTCTCTCCCTTCTTCCTTTTTCCTTGTCCTCTGTCTCCTGTCTTTGTCCCTTATCCTTGCCCTTTGTCCTTCTGGGTCAAATAAATCTCCTTTGTGCTGAGAACTTGATCTTGGGTGTCCTGCCTTCATCCCCTGCCCTCTCCATTCCCCTCTCCCTCTCCTCCCACAATGTGAGCTGCCCTCCCCACTCTGACAGACTGAAGCCTCTGAAACTGTGAACTGCATGAATCCTTCCTCCTTGGTCTCCTCACAGCAACAGAGAAACCAAGAAACACAAAGGACCACTAAATTTTCTGTCACTCCAACTGGTCTTTTCCAATATCTTCTTGTTTCACTGGCTCTCTTTATGGATTTTTAACTGGGCTCAGTCCTCTAAAAATTTCTTCCTGGAGGAGCAGAACTATTTGTGACTTCAGAATTACGCCAATCTGTTCTTTGAAAAGGTTGGCGAAGCCTTCAACCTTTCCATTATTAGTGGGAGTGGACTATTCTTAGCGTCTGCTTCTGAACCCATCTTGTTGTGTTCAGTTCTGATTTGGAAGGGGGAAATTACAGGATGTTTCCTGGGACAGAAGGGTTGCAATGATGACGTGCTGTCTGTCCTTGCTTAGAACTGAGAGAAGCGAAGGACTGTCACTTGTTCCTTTCTTCAGGAGAAGGGGTAGATTAGGCTGAGGAAACACAAGCTCTGGCTGGGCAGAAATGTGAAGATCCAGCATTCTTTGTCTCTACCATTGTATTCAGTCAAGAAAACACAGTGGGAAATACCTCACTAATCAGGACCCAGCTTCCTGGGAGCACTGGAAGGTCTAGACAGACATGCTGCTATGTATTGTACATCACATGTATGTATCACAGTCTCACATGTCTATAGCACATATGTGCCCACTATAAGGGGGAGAGAGGATAAACTGTGGTCAGGGTAGACAACAGAATCACTTCTGTCACATGTTGTCTAAGTACAACATTAGAAATAATTTTTACTTTTTAAAATTGATATCATAGTCACCTCCGGGTTCTTGCACATCACGTGGATGTATTCTTCTGTCACCCTACAGTCAGGACGATATTCAGGTCATCGTATGTTGGAGGTGGTTTCACTACTGTATGTTCTCTGCTCCTTCAGTTTTCGCAACAGTGGCAAGAGATCTCTAAACCATGTAACTGTGGCCTTTCTAGTCTGACTACAACGTAAGCCTGATGTTATCTGGTGAGATTTCCTGTGGCAGCACCCGTCCTCTTAAGCAGGAATTTAGGGACTTGCTGCTGCCCCTTAAGCATTTATACTGAGGCCAGTGCAGGCACTACAGATTCTGGGCAGAGCAAGGCCCTTTCTCCATTCCCTGGTCATTCGGGCCATTAAGCAACTGGGATCTTTTCTGGAGCCCTTTCCAATCCAGCAGGCCTTTACTCTGTCCTAGGATCTTGAGGTCACACTAGTAAACCTGTCAGTACTTACCAGCACTGTTCCCTGGCCAGAGCTTCCATGGGTTTTGTTTGTTTGTATGTTTTGGTTTTGGTGTTTTAATATTCCCTCAGCCTTTCTTTCTCCCTCCAACCCCACTTTGGACTGGGCTAAGACATCAGTGGGGCACAGTGCCAATAATCCTTGCCCATTTTCTCTCCTTTCTCTGTAGGAAGCAGAAGGCTGCACGTGTATTCACATGCATACAAGGTTTGGGGTGAGGGTAACAGGAGGCACAGCGAGTTAACAGAAGTGAGCTCAGTCAGACACTCATCCTCATTTTCTCCAGTGATGAAACCGATCCCCTTCCCAGCCTGGTCCCCACACAAAGCCTTGATGATTCTCAACTTACAAAAGGGGTTATATCCAGGTAAACCCAGAGAATTGAAATGAGGTCAAGTGAAAATGCAGCACCTGACACAGCGGCCTAGTGCACTGACACACCAGCCTGGCACACCTAGCACAGTGACCTAGTGCACCAACACACCAGCCTAGCACACCTAGCAGTGACCTAGTGCACCGACACACCAGCCTAGCACACCTAGCACACTAGTCTAGTGCACCGACATACCAGCCTAGCACACCTAGCACACTAGTCTAGTGCACCAACACACCAGCCTGGCACACCTAGCACAGTGACCTAGTGCACCAACACACCAGCCTAGCACACCTAGCACAGCAGTCTAGTGCACCGACACACCAGCCTAGCACACCTAGCACACTAGCTAGTGCACCAACACACCAGCCTGGCACACCTATCTAGCACACTAGTCTAGTGCACCAACATACCGGCCTAGCACACCTATCTAGCACACTAGTCTAGTGCACCAACACACCGGCCTAGCACACCTATCTAGCACACTAGTCTAGTGCACCAACACACCAGCCTAGCACACTAGCTAGCGCACCAACACACCAGCTCCCATAGCTCTTCCTCCCATGCCCCTAGATGACTGTGTTGGTTGGCTACCTCGTAATTATGTGACATCCCAGAATCCCCTTTGACATCTGAACTTATCTCTGGCTGTTCAGGTTACACCAAAGGGACAGCCACCTCCACTTCTTTTTGGACCCAGCCACAATTTTCTCTTCTTGCTCTCACCATGGGGCAGGGTTTGACCCTTGCTTAAGGAACAAAACAATCTGGTTTTCCACCTGTGCTCCTTGCTCTCAAGCTTCTGTGAACAGATGAGTGGCCTTCCCACTACCAAGTGGCTGGCCACATAGGAACAGGTGTCAGGGACACTTGTAATATCAATCACAAGTAGAGGAACCTCAGATCCACCACGGCTTCTGTCCAGATTGGCTCTAACTCTGAGATCCCTACAACTCCCTCCCCGGTTTCAGTAATTTCCCAGAGTGGCTCACAGGACACAGGAGGAGAGTTTATTTTCCACTGCAAATGTCTTTTTTTTTAACATTTATTTTGTGTTTGTGAGTATGTGTGTGCAGGTGTGTGTGGGGCTGGTGTGTGTGCATGTGTCACAATGCATGTGTAGAGCTCAGAGGGCTACTTTTAGGGGTCAGCTGTCTGTCACCATGTGAGTCCTGACGATTGAATTCAGTTGTCAGAGAGTGTCTTTACCTGCTGAGTCATCTCACCAGCCCTAGGGTGCCAATTTATAAAAAAGAGTTTTTTTAAAATTTTTAATTACATGGATGTGTGTGAGGATACATGTGCATCAGTGCGGGTGTCCACAGAGACCTGAAGAAAATGTCAGATCTGCTGTGAGCTACTTGATGCTGGTGCTGGGAATCAAACCCAGGTCCTTTGGAAGAGCAGCCTGAAAGGCAGATAGAAGAGAAGCACATAGCGAGGTATGGGATGGAGCATGGACCGTCCATCTCCTTTCTGGACAGCTGCCCTCCCTCCAAGGCCTTCATATGTGTAGCAACTGGAATGGCTAGTTTTCTGTCAGCTTGATCATCGGGGAAGAGTAGACCTCGATTAGGAAAATGTCCCCATCATTCCTGCCTTCCTTTAGTGATGGACCGCGGCCGGGGATGTGTAAGCCAAACAAACTGTTTCCTCCCCATGCTTCTTTTGTGTTGTGGTGTTTGTCACCTCAACAGAAAGCAAAGTGGGACAGACATCAAGATCTTTTCTAAACCCAGGGATTTATGGAGTCTTCATCATGTAAATATGATCGATCATTAACTCAGTTCCTGTCACTTCTCTCACCCAGAGGTCAGGGTAGGGTTAGGAGCTCCAAGCTTCTACCTGCGGTGTGGTCTTTCTGGTGGCCATCCCTGTTGAGTAGCCCACCAAGGATTGCCTCATGAGAACAGAGGCACTCCCACCACCCTGGAAACGCCAATGGATTAGAAAACCTGTGTCAGGATTCCCATCACCCAGGAAACGCCAATGGATTAGGAAACCTGTGTCAGGATTCCCACCACCCTGGAAACGCCAATGGATTAGAAAACCTGTGTCAGGATTCCCATCACCCAGGAAACGCCAATGGATTAGGAAACCTGTGTCAGGATTCCCATCACCCTGGAAACGCCAATGGATTAGGAAACCTGTGTCAGGATTCCCATCACCCTGNTCCCACCACCCTGGAAACGCCAATGGATTAGAAAACCTGTGTCAGGATTCCCATCACCCAGGAAACGCCAATGGATTAGGAAACCTGTGTCAGGATTCCCATCACCCTGGAAACGCCAATGGATTAGGAAACCTGTGTCAGGATTCCCATCACCCTGGAAACGCCAATGGATTAGGAAACCTGTGTCAGGATTCCCATCACCCTGAAAACTCCAGTGGATTAGGAAACCTGTGTCAGGATTCACAACTAAAGGTCAAACAATGGACCCAAAGGAGCTGTAGCACCTAGTGCTCAATGAGACACTCTGCAAAGGATTCAGGGGCGGTTTGCTGGAAACTGGAAAGGAAGATGAATACACACATTTCCCGTCCATCACAGCAGCACACTCCGCTTCCTCATGTATTTTTATTTATGAAAAATTAGCTAGTCTGAAATCCAGCCACTTTTAAAAGATTTATTTCTATTATTATTTTTTGTGTGTACATGTGTGTACACATGTGCATGTGTACATGTGGGTATTGCATGAGAGTGCAGGTGTCCATGTGGGTGTTAGAAACTGAATTTGGCACTTTTGGGTATATATCCAAAGGATGCTCAATCGTGCCACAAGGACATGTTTG
>LOJH01010247.1:6229-27634 GCA_001685095.1 Ellobius talpinus
TCTCTCTCTCTCTCTCTCTCTCTCTCTCTCACACACACACACACACACACAGTACTGAGCTCAGTTAGTGTTCTTCCTATGTACCTGTGTTTAGAGCTTACTCCTTGGGCTTGCATAACCTATCAGGGAGCCTGTTCCTGTAGAAGATGGAGTCTCTCTCTCAGAAGCCATTGATTGCCTGTAGCTCATCTAGGCGAGGGGCCTTGTGAACTTCTCCCTGATGAATATTGCAAAGAAGTCTTTTTTCTCATAATCTGTAGCCCTATTAACCATAAATTCCCCCCCAAACACTGGCATTTCCTCTTAATCCTTGAATGGGTTCCCAGTCTTTAAAGAAAGCCGTGTCTGCCATTTCCCACCAGACCTACTGCATACCATTTGCCTGATTTATTCACAGTCCAGAAGAATATAGATTTTCCTAGTTTGTGTTGTTATTTCAAGACCAAGCTTTACTTGTAGATGCAATTTTCTGTCCTACCAGCCAGCTCCCAAATAACTACATAGAGACTTATTATTAATTATAAATACTCGATAGTTTAGGCTTGTTAACTGACTAGCTCTTCCAACTTAAATTTACCCATATTTCTTATCTATGTTCTACCACGTGGCTCGGTACTTTTCTTCAGCACAGCAAGTTCACTTTGCTTCTCCCCAATCTCCTGGTGACTCTGCCCTCTTTATCCCAGAGCTCTCTCCCTACAAGTCCCACCTAATCTCTTCCTTCCTGCTGTTGGCCATTTAATCTCTTTATTAAAGCAGCGAGAGCAGCAGTCTTCACAGTGTACAAAAGGGCTATCCCACACCTTTGGTGCCACTTTTGCAGTAAGATCTTCCTCAACCCTTCAGCCATTCATTCCACATATAGTGCTTATGTTTGCTAGTTGTGGTAATCTACCTGTTTTATTCTCTAAGCGTTGACCTCTGACCTCTATAAATACCTCTGATTCATGTGTTTTAAAGTGAACATGGCTTTTTTTGGTGAGCGCCATCTGGACCATGTAAGGGAAGATGGAAGAACATAGACACTTAAAAATTAGCTTTGAAGTAGAACGGATGAGGCTGTCAGAAAAAACCTTCCATCGTGCCTGCTGCTTAAGGGGATGAGGAAGACTCTTCATACGTGTTTGCAGGAACATGAACCACATGAGTGCAGGTGCCCTGGAGGCCAGAGAAGGGTGTTTCATTTGGAGTAACAGGTACTGTAAGCTACTGCATGTGGGTGCTGGGAACTGAACTTGGGTCCTCTAGAAAATTAGGAAATGAACTTAGTTTAACAGTTGAAAACACATGTAGAATTTATTATTGACCTACAGTGCACATCAGGTAGAATCAGAATGTTATTTACAGCTCTGCGGTTTATGTACTGTCATGTAAATGAAATACATTTGGACGTTTTGGGCACAGAGAAGCTAATCATTTTCCCTATTTTAGGCAGTATGCAGTTTTAACATGATACAGCATGTATGTATCTTCACATTTTTGTTAAATATGCTCAAACTCTTCTAAAAAATACTTCTGGTTGAATTTAGAAAAGAATATTTTTTTTCAGCAAACGGTTCCCTTCAGTAGTACTTATCTTCTATTCTTTTACTTTGGTTTAAAAACAAACAAACAAAAAATTATGGCTCAGGTGGGTTTTTGTTTGTTTGTTTAAAGTAACATGGTTACATTATTCCTTAGAATTCATATGAAATGTAGATGTGCACCAAGAAATTACATTCAGTGTGTACTAACACTAGAAGTTGACTACACCATCTGCATAGCTCCCTGGCACCATACGGCAAGATGTCTAACTTGGGCTATGGCTCATTAGGCAAGTGCTCGCGTACTAGCGTTCTGTTTCACATTCTCTCAAACCAGCAGTAAAATCGACATTGAAAGACAAACTTTTTCAAAGTAAAACCAACACTGACATGTTGAGGGTTTTCTTCTGAGTTTCTGACAGAAGTCTCCACAGCCCATCTCGTTTTGACACAGGAACTGGAAGCATGCTGTAGGACTTGGGCACGTCCTGCCTTATGCATATCTTCCTAATGGGGTCAGCCCTGATGCCTGGGACAGAAAAGAGAACATGCAAGCATATGAACTAGATGGTCAATGGAACCGTTAGGAGATTTCAGATGATTTTTAAAAACTGTTTACAAATGGGCTCTGCATATTTGCTGAGTGCATTCAGGAAGGCCAGTGATGCAGCTTCGTCTGATGCGGTTCCCTGCATGGCTCATTTTCAGTTTACTGGGGACAGGGTTTCTCTGTGTAGTCCTCGGACTTAGAGATCCGCCTGATTCCCAAGTGCTGGGTTTAAAGACATGTGCCACCATGCCCAACTGCATAGCTGGTTTTTAAATAAACTCAGAAGTCCCCTTAAGACTAGTATACCTGGAACTCATGACTGAATATAAAATTAAACAACTTACTTGAAGTGTAGGTGTTCAATGAGCACATATCCATCTGTAGAAACAAAGCTCACATTACTAACCTGAGATTTCCAGAGAAAATTCTTTAATATTAGAAAACAGTTCAACATAAACTCACATTTGCCTTTGGAATTGCGACATATCACTAGGTTTTGTTCAGTGGTGTCGATGACTTCCAGCTGTTCTCCAGGAGTTATTGGCAGATCAAATATTCCATTTCGTGAATTACTGGAGCATGCTACTGCTCTGTTAATGACCACAATCTCTTTACCATACTAAAATGAGAAATTATAATAGTAAGGGCATGCTTGCATGGTTATTATAACAGAATTAATGGAAGATACAATAGAGTAACCTTAAAATACAGGATGCTAGATATTAACAAAACAGATGGGGTATTACAGTGAAAGTTCTTTAAAATAACAGTAAAATCCAGACCAAAACATTTGTCTAATGTGATTACATTTTAAAGCTGTTTTCACATCCACTGATACATAATTGAACAAGTCCTGGTGGGTATGAACATACCCTAACTCCAGGTATGCTGAAACAGTAACAAAGCTACCTCCTAACTCAGGAGAGTAAACATTTAAACAAAGCTGTAGAGTTGACCTTCTGTTTCAAGATGATGCCCCATCCTCACCTTTTCAGAGAACATGTACTTTAAAATGGTGGTAGTCGGGTATATGGGGGAAATGCGTGTGTGTGCTGAAAGACAGGCATTTGTGAAGGAGCAGTCCCTGGTGGGAAATAGTTGTGAACCCACAGGGTTGCTTCCTGATGAGCTGGCCTATGGATACTTCACCTTCTCCTGCACTGATCAGGAAAATAAAAACTAGGATAGGTAGCTTTGGTCACTGGAGTTTTCTGTAGCAGATTAGGATAATGTGTAAGGTCTCCTCTGTCTACGAGCGCCACCTATACCCTCACAACCCCCTGACTTCTCTTCCTCTCTCCAGGATGGTCTTGGTTACTAGGAATCCTCAATGAGTTCATAAACAAATCTTAAGTAGGTCACCTTCCTAGTTACACTGTTCTGAAGTCTGTTGCCTTCCGATGAGGTCCACATCTTTTTGGCTTGATATTCAGGGTCTTTTCCATACTGTCATTCCTTGTCCTTTTGTCTATGTCCTTACTGAAACCCCAGGAAGCTCCAGGGTGCTTTGTAAACATACCATGCTCCCATCTCTCCAGGCCTTTGCTCATGTGCGCACTCTTTTTTTTCTCTACTTGAAATACTCAACTGCCAACAACCTCTGATATCTTTGTGACTGCCAAGAACAGCTTACTGCTGACTCTGTACTATTTCCTATTGGAGAATCCAGTAAACACACTGCCTTTTAAAAAGAAACTTAAAACGAGTGTTCCTCACCTTTGCACCCTCAAGTCCTGTCAACAGTGAAATACACAGTATTTTTTTTAATTTGAGCTGGATTGAATTGGTATTATTTTTCTAAAGGGCCACCTCAGATAATTAGGAATAGGCTCATAGACATACAGAGGAGATGGGATTTCTGTCCCATTCAGGACAGTCAAGGCCAAGGGAGTCTTTTCAACCAGAGATTGCTATACTGTTGTTTTTGATCTAATCAAATAACATCCTAGTATGTGGTGATTTCAGATAACAACTTCCTTATCAGCGATGGCCAAGCAGATTATATCCGCAGTTAATGTATTTATGTATAGTCAGTCTTATTTTTAGTTCACTTTCCAAACAGTTTGGGATGTTCATGATGTTCATGAAGTATGAGGTAGTAGTTCTCAGCTGTGCACATGGATGTGAGGATGAGATAATCTATGTCCCCTAGAGGCTCCCAGTTTCATATGATGACCTGTACCAGAAGTTGGTATTTAGGTAAGCAGAAGAGCAATTTCTTTAAGCAGAAATCTGAGCGGGTCTTTCTGGAATGAGAAGATGCCTCAACTGGGTCTTGATAAGTGAACACACCAGATGGAGAAAGGAGCAGGGGGATGTCAGATGTAGAGTAGACCAAGTTGGTGCCCGGAGGAAGGAGATGCAAGGTGAGGTAGAGGTGCAAGCTCTTTTAGAAACAGTCGTGAGCAGTTTGTTGCCAAAGCAGAAAGAGCAGAGACAGAATCTGAGGAGAGGAAACAAAAATTAGCTGTGGCCATGACTTGAGGAAACTATCTAGAAACATCTTTGGTTGAGCTCTGACTGACAGAATTTCTCTCTCTTAATCCATGTCTAGCACTGGGATGGTGATTGACATGTTTATGTAATTCAAAGTTCTCACTTTGGCAGAATATAGGATCAGGAAGAACCAGGTCAACTTGGGAACAGTGCAAAAGGCTCCCCAGATTCTGAATGAAGGATGGGAGTTTGAGATGCTGACTCAGTCATTCCCTCACTAGACTGTCGCTCAAATGCAGCACATCCAGCAGGGCGCTGAAGTACGAAAGGGTCTCTTCTCATCTGCCTCGCACAAATGTGCCAGGGAGTGGGATCTGACTAGAGCCGTGAACCACATCTTTGACGCTTTACCGGGTGGAATAGCAGGGTCCAAAGGCATGCCAATATAGGAACGTATCCGATTGTTTTAGTCAAAGATTGTATCTTTATCTTTGCGTGGTCGAGACACAGCAAACTAATGGAATCTTTAAGAGTAGAAATTTCTAATTGTCAGGAGTGTTAGTTTTCTGTTAATTTTCACTCTCAGAAGAGAACATACCTGAAATCTTTCTCTGAAAAGTTTTTCTTCTTTTTCCATTCTATTCTTTTCTAAGTTGTGCCTCTTAGTTCTGAAGAAGTTTCTGGGAGAAAAACTGGCAAGAAATGACATGGGTATGGTAAAGTATAGCATAACAAAAGTTCCAAATTTGTGAGTCTCTAAAGTCATCCCGTCTCGGGATAAACTCCGGATTCTGTGTATGTATAATTTTACATAATATATAGTATGACATTTCATCTATCCATACACGCCCCTCTACTAGAGCAGATTTTCATAACTACTGAAAACGGTAAGACAATTATTTTTCCATTTTATACAAACGTATGTGTTTGTTCCCTAGTGCTGAAGATCAGTGCCTCATCTATACTGAAGAAACATTCTACCACTGAGCTATATCTTTAATAATATTCTTGATAGCAAGCAAACATGAAATAAGATCAGTTTGGTATAGAGAGACTGTTGAGTGCAAGGGGAGCAGTGGGAAAAAAGAAATAACGTGTCTCATAGAGGAGTCAGTGCTGTATTACTTTCTTAACATCGTGACTTAGACATATTAGAGGAGGAAGTGTTTATTTGGGCTCATGATCCCTGGGACACTAGAGTCCATTCTGGCAGGGAACTGGCAGACACAGTGGCTGGAGCAGCAAGCACCACACAGAGAACAAACTAGAAATACTAGAAATGACATGAGTCTTTAAACTCTCAAAGCTCACCCCCAAGTGACATACCAAGACCATATCTCCTAAGTGTACCCAAACAGTGCCACCAGCTGGAACCAGGTATTCAGATGCCCGAGACTCTGGGGACATTTGTCATAAAACACACCGCAATAAGGTAACTGGTTTTGGCAGCATTTTAACTATAGATTTTTGTATGCTTTCAATGTAAAGAAACAAGAACTGGGTGCTGGACTGTACCCTTGAACTCTGAGGCAGAATAAATCCCTCTGTCTGAAGTTGGCTTCGGGAGTATTTTATCACAGCAACAGCAAACATCAGGAATTGATGGACAGCAAGATGCAGCAAGCACGGGTGATACGTGAGGCACAGAAAATGGACTGATAGACGCCAGGAGCCAGCTGAGACCCCTCCCTCGTCCTGCCTCCTGCTTTACAAATGGAGTTTGGGTCTACTTCTAGGCAATTTCCGGGAGGAGCATCTCCTATACTGAGCTATGCCTTACCATGCTTCTAGTCGCAGCCACATCCTTGCTGATTACTGTGGCAGGCAAGCGTACAGCATAGTTGCAGCCTGATCCCCTATGTGGTAGGGGCTACACATGCACTTGACAGCTTGAGACTCTCACCCCGCACACACATCTCTGAGCAAGTCTGTATCACCCTGCAGACACCTTCCGCTATAAATGCCCATCCGACTTAGATCGTATTCAGCTATACTCTGCTCATATCTTGCTACAGAAATGGGAAGGCCTGAACTGGCTTTGGGTACACGTGTGATAGAGAAAACCATGTTCCCAAGTGATCTTTTAGGAAGAGTCCCCTAATTACCATTTTATACTTACCCATCATGGGGTACACACATGATTAAAATCAGGTGCATTATGGGGCGGGACATGCACAGGAGACACATGATTATATAACTCAATCTAATAACCACTCGGACTACACCTGTAACTGGCCCCGCTCCCTTGGATCCCATAAGAGAAGCCTCAAAGGATAACCTGGGGCCCCTGAGATCTGCTGCCCTCTTACAGTGCATAAGGAATAAACTTTCCTCAATACTTTGCAGTGTGTGTTGGTTTTTATTTCCTTCTTGAATAAAAAGCCAAGAATCTGGAAATGTCCGTCTCAGACCCTGACCACTGGTAACGTGTCCACAGGGAATGTCTTTCTGAAATTAATCAAGCCACTGTCCTGTTTAACATCCTTCAGTGTCTCTGAACTATCTACAGCAAAATGCTAGTTCCTGGCATTACACACAGGTGTTTGACCATTCCCTCAACACACAGTGTCTGTTCGGGTCATGCGTGCCTTTATATTTGAATACTCACCCAAACTTTAAGTTATTGATAGAGTAAGCTATCAATTAATACAGAAAACTACTTATTGGAAGAATAAGCTGTTCTAGAAACCATTATAAAAGAACCAAGAAATTGATCCATTGCTCTTCATAGACAATGATAGCCTCATTATTGCATTTTCAAATTGAGAATAAATTTATTAAGTCAGTTTAAGAAAAAAGTACTGGAAAATTGTTTCCCAAAAAGATGGAATTATATTTATGACAGATGAAACTGTTGGAAAAGGGGTCAGAAACCTTCCTGGCATTGCACTTCCTTGATTTTTCTTTTACAGTGCTATGCAAACAATTATGATGTTTAATGTGAAAAAAAAAACAACTTTTCTAGTCTGAATAGCTCTTTCCAAACTGGGATAAAATAAACTTAAGGGAGGGGCCGCCTTTGCCACTCCAAGTTGTTCCCATTTGCTGTGGACAAATGTCTGACTTCTGAGATACCCTAGGAAAACCATTGGTTTCCTGATAGAGGCAAGCCACGCGCTATTTACTAAGGATTCCCCCAAGTAGTCTGTCAAAGTCCTCCATCCTACCTCATGCACAGCAAATGGGAAGAGGAGAATATAGCTAAGCAAGCATGGATGGTGTAGTGCACAGACCCTCCCAAAGCTGCCAGTGTAGTCCAGATCACACGAATGGAGGTTAGATCCCAAGCTGAAAGATTCCGATTCCACTCTAACCCTAACTGTGGTCACAACTAACCCATGTCAGTCAGTCCTAATTGGTGTTCTGGTCAAGTTCTGTCCTTCTGGGGGAATGCTGCTGTGGCCACAAAGACAGGAAGACTGGAAGGCCTTGGTTGTCTGCTAAGGGCTACCTCCCATGCTCTCGTTTCTCAGCAGTGGAGAGTAGGAAGGAGGGTGAGATAAATGGAAGGAACCGTGTTTTTATACCTTTGTCTGTTAATCCTCTCAGTTGTACTGTGAAGCAAGTGTTGCTAGTTCTCACGCAGACAAGGAACCTGAAAATCACGCTGGTAAGAGGTGGAAACTAAGCAGCGAAGTTGGGAGTTCACTGTGTCCTTACCTTTTGGATCCATTGCTGCCTTTTTCCCCTTTATTCCCCTTTGATGTCAAAAACTTAGGCTTCCAAGTTTTTAGCTTATCTTCATCTCTGAGGAGAAAAATGTTTTGATCAAGTAAATTAAGATTGAACTAGTAAACATTTACAGAATCGCCACTGCTTTCTAGGTCAGTGACCAGAGTGGTTTAAATATCATCTAGAATCTGTTTCCATACTCACAGCAAGGCTATATAGTGAGCATTTTAGGCTTTACAGGCTACCTTCTTTATAGCAACTATCAGCTCCACTGTTGTGACTTCATTTACAAAAACAAATAGCAGGCTACCCAACCAGAAACTAAATTAGCTAGCTTGTAATCATATCTATCTCCTTTCTGAGCCTCAGATTTTTTTTGAAGGGGGGTCCTCTAAAGTGTAAATCCTACCAGTAAAATTGCAATTCACCTATGGCTAAGGATGAACTTTACCCCGGTAGGAATGGTTAATTTAACATCACCAAAAATTAATGCTTGTGGGAGTACAAAATAGCATAACTATTAGAGAAATAAGAATGGGGTTTTCTAAGAAGTTAAAATTATCACATAACCCGGGTATAGGGCATATATCCAAGGACTTCCTATCTACTACAGGATCTTTGCACATCTCCCTTCACAATAAGAAGGAATTGGAACCAGCCTAGATATCTATCGACAGATGACTGAATAAAGAAAATGTGGCACAGGGGCTGGAGGGACAGCGAAGTAAGTGGTTAAGAGCATGTGCTGGTCTCCCACAGAACCCAACACAGTTTCCAGCTGCCAACTGCCTGGAACTCTGGCTCCAGGGGATGCAGCACCTCTGAGTTCTGAGGGCACCACCCTCACATGCACACAACTAAAAACAATTGTTTTTCTAAAATGTGGTACATATACACAATATAATTTTAGCTGTAAATAAAAATGAAATTTGTGGGGAAATGGATAGATAGGTCTGGAAAGTGTAACATTAAATGAGGTGACAAGACCTTGTTTTTTGCCATGTGGATCCCAGTTTGTGATGTGATATGTGTTTATATGTAAATAAAAAAGCATGCACGGAAAAGCAGATATTATAGAATGATTGGAAATATTTGAGCATCTATCAAATTTCCTGCTGCACATTTTATATAAGAAAACTCACTCCATTTTCATATGACTACGTGCTAATCCTCTGGCCACTCTAAGTTCTCCAAAGAAGGGAAAGGGATGACCAGAGAGCTGGACAACTTGCCGTGCTGGCAGAGGAGATAGTGCTGCCCAACGTAGGTACACATTTATGACTCCAGAGTCCATAGTCTTTCACCATGCTACTACTTCAAAATGCCTCTTTCCTAAGTTACTGGGGTGTCCATCATTGATACGAGAAAAAAAAGAAGGAAAAACAGAATTTCCTTCTACCATCCAGATGTCTATAGTGCTGACATGTCTAAATCAGTAACCGCACTGGGAAGACTATAAACACAAAGGTACATGTCTGAGAAGTTTCACATTTTCATGGACGTTCTGTTATGATTCCCTTCAGAGTATGCAGTCTTGGGAACTGGACTCAGGCCTTGCATGTGCGGAGCAAGCACTCTGTGACTTAACTATATCCCAAACCTCAAACTATGTGACCTAGGCCTTGAACTTGCTACTCCCCTGCCTCAGCCTCTGCTACAAAGACCACCTTTCCTTCAGATTCTGGTCACAGGGCTCATCAGGAGAGGAAGGATTTATCCCCTTTCAGGCAACGAAGCAACGACTGAGAAGATGCGAGGCCATCGGGACTTGGTGGAAACCTCCCCCTCCTCAGTTTTCATTATCTGTTACCTTTGGAGCTTGAAAGAAGGCTCTAGCCATCCAACTGCTGCGTGCGTGCTCAGTTGTCTACCTCTGCTTTAGCCCACAAAAGGTGGGACTCGGACATAGTCCAACTAGGTCTACTACAGGTTGTACACAGTCCTAGGCACAGAACGGGGTTTAGTATGCGCTGTGTGTGAAACCGTTTGACAGGAGCTACAGCATGAGTGCAAAAGGGAACAAGCTGGGCAAACACCTGCATCCAAGCTTATTCTCTTTACTGAGACAATATATCCCAGTCTTTACATGTTTTAGAGCAGCAGATAGGAAGAAGAACTAGAAAATGCAGCTCCGTTCACACTGCAACTAGAATAGAAGCAACCATGGAAGAGAACAGAGAGCCTGGAAACAGACCTTCAGGTGCTGAGAACCTTGGGGTGGCAAAATGGCATTGATGGGGAAAATGAGAGACCATTCAATAAATCACGCAAAGGACATTTATCCATATAGAAGAAAACAACTGGTTACCCCTTCATTGTAAACACAAAATTCAGTTCACAAGATACCTGATGCTCCCTGGTGGTCTAGTGGTTAGGATTCAGCAGTCTCACTACCAGGGTTCAGTTCGGGGTCAGGGAAGCCTCTCTTCTGCAGGGCAGTGGTGGCACATGCCTTCAAACCCAGAAGCAGAGGCAGGGGGATTCGAGTTCAAGGTCTATGAGTTCAAGGCCAGTCTGGTCTATAGAGCTAGCTAGTGCCAGGACATCCAGGGATCCACAGAGAAACACTGTCTCAAAAACCAAAAAGAAACCCTTACGTGCTAGGCTGGCACTTGTGAGTTTATACTCCATGTGTGGTCTGTATCTCCCACATCAATCTACGTCCGTGGAAGTGCTGATCAAATGTAAAGTCACTCAGGAACTAAATACCGACCGACGAGAATGGATGAGTTCATGTGACACACACATATACACTGGAGTCTTAATCAAAGAGCAGGAAAAAATGAATGAATTATGGTAGCAAAACAGTGGGTTTGAGAAAAATCAGGTTCAGAATTCTATATAAAGGATGAAATAAATTTTACAATGAAACAGTATTTTTATCATCTATAGATTATGATTCGATAAATCTGGTTTTTGTTTTGAACAGGAATAGAACAAAAGCAGGGAAGGCACCCTGGGCGAGGTCAGTGAGCAAGCGAGGGGTATGCGCACGGTGACAAGGACAGGGTTGGCCACACTCTGTGCTTGGCTAATACAAAGGCAGGCTTGGCTTTATTGTACTTTATAACTTAATTTTACAAACAAATTTATTTTTCAAGGAAAAGGTTTCATTCCTTTAACTTGGTATGACAGGGCTGTTATCTAAAAATTCCCTGCCTTCTAATCTCATGTCATGCTACATTGGCTTCTTTTCTGATCGTATGCCTTTTGCGCCAACAAACTTTCTTTTGATTTTCTTTTTCATGCAGAGTCTTACTGTGTAGTCCTGACTGGCCTGGGACTCACTGTATAGATCAGGCTGGCTTCAGACTCACAGAGATCCTCCTGCCTCTGCCTCTGCCTCTGCCTCTAGAGTGCACGCACCACCACACTCATTCCAGAAACTTTGCAAACACAGTGTGTTCCATGCATGTGGTTGTCCACCAACCTGAAGCCTCTGTATCTCACCTCTCCTCTTGCCCCAGCCTCCACTTGTCAAACGTTACTATGATGTTTCACTGCTTCATTATAGAGGCCAACACTCCAACAGACACTAAAGCTACCATTTTGGGAGTCCAGATTATTCTGAGCAGTTCTATAACAAGCCCAACTTAACACACATTTTTGAGTCAGGCCACATGACTGAAAGATCTGAAAGCCACAGGTGTAGGACCACAGAGTTCTGAGACTATGAGAAAACAGTTAAGAAAATGGATTCTCACAACTCTAAGGATAATGGTCTAATAAAAAGGGGGTACCTAACCCAATTGGATAAAACCAGAGAGGTGAATGATCTACTATAAGCTAATATCAAACATGTCTCTACACTATGACTCAGAAAAAAATCTGACCTTAAAATATAAATTTTGATATTATGTCCATCATGATTATAATTGAAGTCTTGGGTATGGATAAGAGAACACTTCAAAAAAAATATAAAGATGTCATCATGCCTGGGGCATCACACCTGTAACCTGAGCAGCTTGGAAGGTGAAGGCAGAAGTCCAAGGCAACTTGGACAATTTGCCAAAAGCCCAAATGAAATAACCAGGGCTGAGTACAGTGCTTTCTACACACCTATGTCTACTTTCAAATATTCTGGCCCAGCACAACCAACTGCAAACACAGAACTATAGGTTTGCTTGTTCATTGTTTATTGGACAAAAATCACACACACACACACACACACACACACACACACAAAGACCTAGGTATCCTATCTTGTCTGTGAATTGCTTTACACCCAATATCTGGCATAGAGTATATGATCAGTAAGTACTTGCTGAATGAATTAATGACGTTTGAACACTTGAAGGTTTGAAATGTTTGGCGGTTTTGGAGTTCAAGAGCCCCCCAGTGGTGTAGAATGGATAAAGTGTGGGGGGGGGAGGCTGAAGGACCGCCAGGGTCAGTGAGAACTTCATTTTGAGAATGATGCATAACCATGGAGTGTTCAAAGCTGGTGGTTATATTTGTAGCTTTGAAACTTCAGAAAAACAAAGCTGAAATGGCGACTCAGGGACTGTTGCAGGAATCTAAGAAGCAAAGGTGGAAATTGTGGCTTTGGGGTGGGGGAAGAAGTGAGAACACTTGAAAGACATTAAAACAAGGGCTTGGAAGGGCGGGCAGGAGATCAGAGGAGCCTGGGGATAAAGCATAGGGTGACTGTTTCTAATCACTAACAGAGAGATTAGAAGAGAAGTTTGGAGAAGAAAAATTGGTATTCTGCATTATTACAGACCTCCTGAGTTTAGATAGTGTTGCCTTGCATGCTTACTGGAACTCAGAAAAATATCTGACTTTAAAATATTAATTTTGATGTCTTGGTTATAATTGAATCTTGGGTGTGAGAGAACAGTAAAAGATATACAGAGGTGAAGACTGGGGAATCACACCTGTAATTCAAGCTACCTGGGAATCAAAGGCAGCAAGATCCCAGGTCCAAGGCCAGCTCAGACAACTTAGCAAAACCCTGAAAATGAAATAACATAAAATAAAGGATGAGGCTGTGCAGGATGTTCACTTAGCAAACACAAAACCTGGCATCAATCCTCGTCCTACAAAAAGGAAAAGCAAGGAGTGTGCGAAGGGAGAATAGAGCTGTTATAGGACATCGGAAGAACATACAGCACGCTAGGTATGGATGGTTGACCCAGAACTCCCATAAAGCTTAAGGGGCCACGAGAAGGAACATGAAATCATTACCTGGAAACACAGGGATAGCAGGACCCTTTTCCCCTTTAAGGAGGGCATAACCAAAATGTTAAAGCACTGTAGAAAAGTCCAAGTATGGTATGATCTCAAGAATGTCTCTTGGTTTTAACAAAGGATTATTAGTGAGTTTACCAAGACCCCAGCACAAGTCCAAATAGAGTGAGCAGGGACAGGTAGATGAAAATGAAAGAGCACCATCACCAGCTGCTTGGTGGAGATGGGAAGAAAGAAGCCGCAAGGGGCACTGAGGAAAGAATGGCTTCCTTTCTACAGATGACAGTGACTTAGGCCTTGGAAACGGTTCTGTCAAACAGCCTGGGCTACCCTGTATTTTTCAGTGTACACAAAAGATTAGTAGTTAAACGTGTTGACAATTTCAAGTCTCCAGACTCAAAGATAAGAAACAAAAACACCCTGAAGTTCCAATGCCTTTGGCTTGGTACCACTGTTGGGATGCCTGGGGGGGTGTTTATTGTTTTCTCTTAAGAAATGTCTGTCCAGTCTCCCAGGATCTGGCTCTCTGACGTATTTCACAATCATCAGGCAGTGGCTGGCGCAAGCAGAGATGACCAGTGAAGTGAACTGTCTTACTTTGGTTCTTTCTCGCTTGTGTCCACGTTGTCGTAGATGATGACGTCCTGAGTCCTAATTCCTAGGGCACAGATAGGACCAAAAAAAATACATATATTAGGTATGATTTATACACTCCAGCTTTCCACATTATACACAATGACCTAATTATCCAGATGCACCCTCAAGCCTGTTATCTGATTACAGAGACAGGCAGGAACAAAATGAGTCTCTTTGGGGAAGAAATTCAATGGAGAGAATAAAAAGCAGGGAGCTCTCTGAACACCTGACCTGCATGTGCATTTACATCAGCTTCATTTCGTTAAAATGGTAAGCTGTCTCCATTTTCTGGAACTGAAAAATAATTTACATTGCTAGCATATTGGGATGGCTCTTCTTAATATCCAGTGGGGGCGGGGATGGTAATGTCTTTGCTGATGCCTTCCTAACACATACAAAATTGTATTGGTTGGAAGTAACTGTTCCTTTGCAATATTATTGTATTATACTGAGTCTGAGTTAATACAGAATGATAATGAGACATTTCCAGCTTGTAATGTTCACTCTGCCATGCAGCATAGAATTCCATGATTTTCAGATAATTTGCCATCGGAACAAGTCTGGAAAAGTTTGATATACTCATGATCTATGTTCAATCATTCACAGTCACTCTTATTTTTACTAATTTATCTCAATACCTTTAAGCTTTGGGTGGGGGTATAGTTTGACATCTATTTGGTGCTTTAGGAAAGAAAATTTAAGACGTCAAATCTGTTTGGATTTTAGAGTGTTTGCATATATACAATGAGATATGTAGAGACAGTATCTTGGATATAGCAGTCAAATATAAACTTGAAATTAGTTAATGTTCCATATATACTTAATACACATATTCTAATGGTAATTTCATACAGTAGTTTACTGTGCCTGCTATGTGACACACCTGTTACATGAAGTCAGGTATAGAATTTTTCACTTATGGTAGTAATAAAAAAGTTTCAGACTTTGGAGCAATTTGGTTTGTGGAATTGAGGATTGGGTTAATCTATCTGTAAGACGCATTCCTACTTCAAGTTGCCTCTAACACTTTTTTATGACAGTATCTGGGAGAGCTGCAGTTTTATCAGGTCTATAGTAACCTTTGTTATTTGGTGTGGCAGCTTATATTTCTGAAATAGATGCCTGAATCACTAAATCACAGTTACAAATGGGAGTAACTTTCCTGCTAGTGCCCATGAACAAAAAACAATGAACAAAAAGGCACACAGCCCTCTGTTGTTGACAGATCCCGTGGTCTGGACATGTATCGAGTGTCCTGTCCATACATGACATCCTTTATGTCAGGCATTGTGGTGACTTACACAGTGCTGTTTTAATAGCATAGCAAACAGTGTTCCAGTAACCCATTTTTTTCAGTTAGTGTGCAGACTGCAGCATGTCCATACTCAATTTATCATGTTTTAATCTGGCTATCAAATCCATCAGAGGTATGCGGGCCAATGCAGAATGTCTAAGATCCATAGAGTCTTGGGGACAAATCCCAATCACAAAGCACAGATGTGGGTCCTAGAGTCTTCTACAAAGACAGCAACATCTGCTTATGGAAGTGCCAGAAAAATGTTTCTCATCTCTCCAAAGCAGGAAGTGCCATTGTTTTAAGATATTCTGACGGCTCCAGTTTTCACTGGGGAAGCAGGAAAGACTACCAATGCTCTTCTGCTGCCCCTTAACACACCAGTCCTAAAGACAACAACATCAGTGGACAACATCAAGTAAACGCTACTTACCTAAGTCAGGAAGTGACATGGAAAACCCATTGCTAATGGAGAAAAGACAAAAAAGGTCAAGGAACAAAGTTATGCACAATTATCAGATATATCCAAAATGCCATCCTGATGGCAGGTGTCCTAGTCCAGATGGTACCGAAGTGAGACCCTTGTAGCTCTGTTCTGATTGACTCTACCCTATTCCAAATGAGCTTATTCATTTCTGTGGACTGCCCGTAACCCACTTGCTAACGAGAACCCTCAGGCTGCCTTGGAATCTTCTATGATATAGTCAGATCTACTGAACGAGCATGAGGATTGACGAGAAAGAATAGTGTACAGTGTACAGGTGAACTAAATCATGGGGACTCCACAGACTGCAGCTGATCTGTGTTTTATAAGCCAAAGGAAGATGGCCCCAGAGAAACCCAGGTCCGGTGGAAACATAAGACAGAAAATTGCTCAGTGGGAGAGGACATGTAGCCCAGCTAGATTTCATTCTCCTCTTCTCTCTTTGCTTAAGAGGTCATGTGGAAAGAGACATGTGATAAGAAAAGGGAAAAGAAAAATATAGAAAAGAAGAAAAACCTATTTATTTGATGCCTTTAATTTAAACTCAGTACTACAGGTATTTTTGTAGTAACCATGAGCCAGGCCCTTATGCTGGGTGAGTAAGATGGTTGGATATAGTTTCTGTCCTGAAGGGAGACAGAAAATTAAATCATAGTCTCTACTGCTGTGGTCCAGACTGACTAAGCCATAGTGCCCACATGCCTGCCCATTGGATCTCTCAGGAGATCTAGTTCCAGCAGACGAGTGGACTTAAAATCACAAAATTCCAAGGCTTTGTAATTGGGAAGAACTTTAGAGGAGAATAGTTTCATTCCATCTCAGTGCAGGTGATGACCTTGGCAAATTATTTCCTAGTACCCTCACAAAATATGGCTCTAGACCTGTCTGTGTCGATAACATATAGAGACACCTGCCCCCCCAGAGATCGTATAGGCCCCTTCCATTGCACCCATGAGGGAAGCACGGTCCCGTGAGCACGAATGGAAGAAAATCCTGTCTCTGTCACTGTTGGTTAATTTGGAACCTAAGACTAATAGTAGAGGTTACATGGGAACGGGGTCTCTCTAAGTCCAAGATCTTGAGATACACCAGCCATTCAGTAGACCAGGTTACCCTCGCCCACATGATACCCGGATTGCTGCTTTCAAAAGAGACAAAGTAAACATGGATGTGTACACAAGTAAGATCGCTGGAGATTGTGGAGCCAAGAGGACATGAAGACTGCTGGAGAGCAGCGTGTGGCCAAGAGGACATGAAGGGATACAACTACTAACAATGTTTCGTGATAACGACATGAGGGGCTGAGGACGGCTACAGATTTTTTTACTCTGCTTGCCTATACGGTAATTTTTTTCTCATGATTTTTTTAGGGTGTCACGTGCTGGGGCCTTTATCATTGTGGACTCTGATGCTCTCATCACTGGTGCTGAGAATCGGATAGAAAACAGCAACCATCTGTCTGCAAGTCAGTGTTGCTGATAGCCAGGAGGAAAGGCTAAAGGGAACTGCTTACCTGACGTTTTCTCTCGACTTGGCTTTCTTCACTCTGAATACGCCCTTCTCTTTCCTGAAGAGCTGCTGCAATCTTCTCAGCGCTGCCCTTCCATCTACACTGAGAGAAATGAGGAGATAAAACAACATGGCATTTGAGGATTGGGACAGTGTGCTGTAGATTATCAAGGACCAGAACGCCAGTCTCACATCCAAAGGAGACTCCCTTGACGAAGGACAAGGGAAGTCCTCAGCAATTAGGAGTGAGGTCTGCTGAGATCCTGATAAGAATCATATCTGAGGCAACCATGGAAAGAGTAATTATAGTGTGTACAAACATTCATCTGCCACAAATAGTGTTCATTTTTGTAGAGATTATGAAGTAAAATCTTCCTTTCTGAGGAGAAAATAACTTGGGGGAAACACTCACTCCAAATGGGACTAGAGACACCTCAGAGAAATGCCGGCTCCAGGAATTGCAATCTCTGGTCCTTAACAAAGTCTCCAGTAACCGAGTGTACAGCTGTGGTGACATACCGATGGGCCAGCTGATGCTGAAATTCTCAACATCCTTTTGGCTTAGGAGGATGGAGTCAAGAGGGAGTTCACCCACAAAACCAGCCCAGTATCAGTGCTCTCAATCCCCAGACTCCTCACTGTGCCTATGCTGTTTGCTTTACCTTGCTCTTTTTAGGTAAGAATGGCCAATGTTGACCATTTGAACAAACATCATTTGCAGTACCAGTGAGTAAGTTCCAAATCCCGGAGTCGGTCTGACTAACTCACAAAGACCAAAGCTAAGTTATATTTATTGCTTTGATCCTGGAAAAGCAATTATAAAGTCAAGACAAATTCTATTGTTATTTACTTCCCTGTCTCAAACACTTCTTAATAAGCAAAAGCTCTTTACTCTTGAAAATGAACATTTTTCTCAAAGGAGAAAGCAATAAATCTTCAATCTTATGATGTATGATTGCACACGCTGATGAATATGCTGCCAATGACAATGTAGTATTTCAATAACTTATCATCACTCCACATAATCTTCCCTCAAGGATGGTCGTGGGAGACAGAGCCACATCTTAAACCCGGGCTTACTAGGTAAATGGGAAACACCGTCAGCCTACAATCCAAACCCACGAAAGAAACTCACTCTGGCTTTTGGTCATTATTCTTTGTTTTGTAGATGTCTTCATACATTTCTTCACTATTTTCTTCTGAAACCAAAAAGCACACAAACAACAACAACAAAATGAGCCCCTGTGAACTGCCAAGTACTTTCAACTTTCTTTAGTTAAGTGATTTTTGTTGAAATATATGCCTGTTTTCATAAGCACGTGGTAAAAATTCATAAGCATCTCTAGAGCTCTGTAGACTCGAGAACGGGGCACGTCTTCTGCGTGTGATTCCATGTGGGCTCTGGTTCAGCCATCGGCAGTTGGTTTCTCAACAGACACATTCCTTTCACCTTACATCCTTCCCACAGTTAGTGCAGAACAGCTGCCATCTGTGCGCGAGACAGCGTGCTGCTACACACTGGGGAAACAAAGGAAAACCCACGGATTCGGAAGAATGTCTCCCCTTGCACCAGCCTAACACATAAGATTAATAGACACAGGTTGTAAGCTTAGCATATGCAGGTTGTAGCCTGGAAACGGAGTCTAGAGGAAACGGTATTGGATTCAACGTATAACTATTAAAGTTTCAAGCTTGACTAGAAGACAGTGAGCATGCAGAGTTCTGGAACTTCTCTCTGTACTTCCATACCTCTGTTCTCTCATTAAAAAGTGAGTATTGTACGTACGATATGTATACAGACATATCAGTTTTTTTGACAGTATAATAAGTCAATAAAAGTTGAAGGTTATTGTCTTAGCGTGTTCATGAAGCTATCAATAAAGTTGAAGGTTTAAAAAAAGTGAGTATTGGATTTAATGTTCTCTAAGGTTGTTTCTATGTGTCAAATTTCTGGATTCTAAGGAGCCAGACCAGAATAGTATTTGATGAGTCCGTGTGTGTGTGTGTGTGTGTGTGTGTGTGTGTGTGTGAGTGAGTGATATTACAAAGACAGAGATTGTCTCACTCTTCAGCCCAGGCTATCCTGGAACTCACTCTGTAGGTCTAAGCAGGAAATGGGAAAGAAGATAGAAGAAAAGGGGAAAAGAAGGAAGGGTAAACAAAATTATGGATATCTAAAAAAATAAAAGAAGATATGAAAATCTGCTATTTTATAAGTTATGAGAAAATACTACCTAAAAGCTAAGTATCCTCTGTAGTGGTTTGAGAATAGCCCCGGAGGTCCATATATTTGAATGCTTAGTCACCAAGTATTACTTTAAATAGGGATGGGTACCTGCAAACACCTTTCAGATGGCAACTGCAGAGGCAGAGTTGGCAGGGGAAGCCTCTGAAGGGGAAAACTGAACACAGTGTGAGATGGAGCTACACACACGTAAGAGAGAGGGCAGGCCAGCCAAAGCCTTCAGGCCAGTGTTCCTTAACCTGTGGGTCATTCCCATACACCACAGTCACTTATCAAATATCCTGCATATCAGATAGTTACATGACAATTAATAACAATAGCAAAATTGCCATTATGAAGTAGCAATGGAAATAATTTTATGGTTGGGGGTCACCAGAACATGAGGACCTGTATTAGAGGGTTGCAGCATTAGGAAGGTTGAGAATCACTACTTTGGACCATACTGATACTGATATTAAAAGCACTAGGAAGTTGGGGCTACATACTCTGCAGAGGATCCAAGTTCAGTTCCCACACCCACATCAAATGGATTTTTTAAAAAAAGCCTGAAACTCCAGCTCTAGGGAATCTAACACAACTGGCCCCCACAGACACCTGTGCATGCATGCACATACTCCCTTACCCCACATTCACGTAATTAAAAATTAATAAGTACTAGGAAGCCCGGAGAGTATTTTAAATAAAAGCATACACCCTTTATCAGTCTTGCGCTGTTCAGTCGCCCCAAACAGAGCGATTTCATGTGGAGAAGCTTCTGCCACAAGAGCACCACTCCCTTCTCTAAACACGCCTCAGAACAACTGCCCTTAGTCTCAATGTTCAGTTTTCAGTCTCTGAAAATGTGTACAAATAAAAGTGCAAATGGTTGCCACTCAGCCTCAGAAGCACTCTGCGATTCCAGCCAGCACTTACGGCTGTCAGAGGTGAATGAGCCGGAGAAGTCCCATTTTGGTCTGTGAAGAAAGACACACAGACTGTCAACCAGCGCACCTTCAGAGTCTCACCACATCCCCCCTTCTGGGAGGCCTGAGCCCACTTACAGATCTTCTCTGGAGCACCCCACATCATCGTACGTCTTCTCTGAAGAGGAGTTTGACCTAATGGTACTTGGACTTGGGGTTTCTTTGGTCACCTCCAAAGCTTCCACATATCCACCTGTAAGGAAAATAGAAAAACCCAAGGCAATGTCATCAGCTATTAGAAATACATCTGCTTCCATGCCTGGTGGAGCAACGGCAGGAAAAGGCAGACTAAGGGTGATGAAACCGGAATGCAGTCGGGGTATATGTTTATTTGACCAAGAGATGTCCCCTGGGCTCATGTGTCCACTGTTCTGTCTTCAATGGAGATACCATTTTGTTACATTCTGGAAACTTCAGGAGGTGGAGCCTGCTTATAGGAAATAGGTCAGCAGGGGGTAACCCTTTAAAGGCTATTGCTTACTCCTTCTCTGGTCTCTGCTTCCTGCCCACCAGGACCTACCTCTTCCCCCACATACTTCACCACCATGATGCTCTGCCCCACGGCAGCCCTAAAAGCAGCATAGCCAAGGACTATGGATTGAAACTACTAGTGCAAAGCAAACTTTCCTCTGTCCTGTCATTTCATCATCGTGCCAACAAAACTGGCCACATGGTCTGCGTGATCTTGGAGAAGCCACTACATCTTGCAAAGTCTGTTATAACTCCCTGAAGTTGGGGTAACTTGTGGAATATTACTATTTTTTATTGATATTTATTGAGCTCTACATTTTTCTCTGCTCCCCTCAATGCCTCTCCCCTCCCCCTTTCAGACCTCCCCCGAGGTCCCCAAGCTCCCAATTTACTCAGGAGATTTTGTCTTTTTCTACTTTCTACTTCCCATGTA